>JAHWFP010136704.1:26400-51690 GCA_023313725.1 Lithobius niger | reverse complement strand
GTCTGCCAGATGATCTTTGTAGCTAGTTATTGGAAGAATGGCTTGTCGCACGGAGGTCCCTTCACGATTTTGCTCGGTTGAGGGAGAAGTTGCCAGTTGCCAAGATGATAAATCCTACGCAGACTGCAGTGGTGCTTATCAATGATCTCCACATAGCCGAGGTTCTTGAAGATAAACTGAAAATAAAAAAAAATTAAGGTAATTACTATAGCTTTAAGGCTTTTAGCTGGCGATGTGGTTCCTGGCAAAATATAAATACCATTAACTATAAAAACTAAATAAGCGAAGCCAATGTTATTTATATTTTGTTAGATGGAATAGTTAAAATAATGCTAAGCAGATGAAGACCAAACATCTGAAGAGGCCAAGACCGGGAACTTCTATCCATGTGCAACATGCACAGCTAAAAACATACTAAGTAGTAATGTTCAGATTTGCTGATTAGAATTGATGTTAACTTTATAGCCTAATTACGCTGAAAAGTCCAAATGTGTTTTGGACAATGATCTAGGAAAATTGATGTACAGTCATGTTAACCCACCGGGGTTCGAGAATATTACGTAACCTTGTAACTTGGTTACTGAGGAAAGAGAAAAAATTGAGGAAATCGTGGTGGCGAGAAAGTTAAGAAGCCCTAAAGACAGCTAATAGAATAAAACAAGAAAATACAAAAAAGATCGCCAAGAACTACTAAAATTTTATAAAGTTTCCAAGGTTGTAGATCGTTTGTGTTCTGAAAAGCCGAAAATTTCCTTTGAATAAATTGACTGAAGTTATCAAATAATTTTTACTATGAAACAATGGATTCCCTCCTACCAAAAAAGGTAAAAAAAATAGGTAAATTCGAGATTTGAGGAAATGGGACGAAAATTTGAGGAAGTAAAGGGCAAGTTACAAGTGTTGTTGCAAGATTCTCGTAGTCTGTAATCCACTTTCCTAGTCGCTTCTTGTGAAAATTCTGATAAAAGATCAAGCTAGCACCAAATATACGGGGCGATCCCAAAATAACCACATTGCAAAAATGTTATTAAAAACAACTAAAAACGATACGAGATAGTTTTACGGCGCACTGTTGTCAAAGCAGTCTGACCAGTATGCAATGCATGTGACGTCATATCCGCAGAATGGCGCTATACAGCAAAATGCTACGTGCGTCGTATGGCCCTTGGCCCCCGGACCTTACTCCCCTTGATTTTTCTTATGGGGGTACGTGAAGGACCTGTTTTCAAAAGTGAATGACACTGATGAATTGCGTGAATTGCGTGACAGTGCCCACGTTGAAGTTTACTGACGGCAAAACTAATCATTGGCCGTCATTGTCAAGTTTTGTAAAGTGGTTATAATTTTGTGCTCCCCCTGTACAAAGTTTAAATTTCCTCATTGGATATGGATTAAAACTGCTAAATATTAGTGGCGACATGGTTGCATCCAAGATTTATACGGAAAACAACGTGGCGGAGTAGTTACCAAACCAAAAGCTTAAAAATAACTGCAGCACATGTGTACTCAAAACCAAACCTAAGTTATTCAAAAGTTCTAGTTGAAGCAAGGGTGGTGTTTGATGCCGTTTACAACATTTGGACGCTTGCTTGTCATGCGTTTGTCGTGGAAGGGTGTATTTATGTGCACGCACGTTCCATCAACACTTCCCCTGACCCGGACGCATATTTTGTTTGGTAAAACTGTTCAGATAGGTGGGCCTGATCTCACTGCGAAACTTAGCACTCACTAGTGGTGATTATGTGTAAATTCCCTATTGATCTGTTGTAGGTCACGACAGACCAGCTACCCACAAAGACATGATATCTAAACCAAAAATAATAAATTGTAAGCAAAACTCCCGCCAAGTTACAGCCATTGAACGTCTGATACCAAAAGCGAGGCAAGTTTCCCCTCAACTGACATACAACGCCACTTTGCGCATTGCAAGCCTTTCATTTGGAAGACCAAAAATCCACTACCAACATGAGCTTGTTTATTATTATTGTTGCCGTTTCAGTATCGTTTCGCGCAACACGATGGAAATAACACATCAACGTAAAAACGATTGGTCAGTCAATCCGATAATTTATTAATAAAAACTATTAGCGAACTGCTAAAAACTCAGTAGTTTTGCTGAAAAATTATGCGATCGGACTTACCGGACCGGACCTTTACTTCAGTCAGCGGTTTTTAATATTAACATTTGCATATACCTGAATGCATTGTTACCCATTGAAAGTAACGTTCAGTTTCCTTTCTTTTACTATCATTCAATCCCCTCATTATTACAAAGATTGTTTTAAGTAGTCTGATATTGTTTAGTTTATACGTTAGATCCCTGCAGCTGTTAGTGGCATCTAATCCGACAAATTTAGCAGTTGGTAAATTGAGGCCCAGGTGAGAATTTGTTGTTAAGTAATTAAGTATCACTTACTTGTTGTTAAAGGTTAGTTGAATAGGTTTTAATATTTTGTATGAAGGTCCCCTACACCGTACCATTAAGTCGTTGAGTAGGTAACCAATTTTAACCTGTCCGATGAAATTCGGGTTTGACCTAACCTAAACTTAAAACGATAAGCAGAGATCTAACGGTAATTCTCAGCGCCTTTTCAAGCTATCGACATAATTCAACCACCTTTGACACCTTTGAACACCTTACGCATAGTAACTAGTTATAGTATCAAGACACGCACTAGCGTGTCGCTACCAGAGGTTACACTGTTGTAGCATAAGGACGCAAGCGTAAGCATGTTGTCTTTGAGGCAAATTTTTGTATACTACAACGAGCAAGCGGGATAAATACTTGCATGCGACAAAAACTGCAAATCTCTTAGGACTATCAAGACATTACGTCCCTTGGGTTAGTACGCTAAAAGCCGCATATCGGGACTGAATTGATATTGTTAAAAGCATTGTTGTGCATCTCATGTTTTCGCAAGTGCATGTAAAGCGTTGGTCGGTTTCGGAAATAACCTACTGTAACGCCACATATCTTAACACTAACTCCGCCGCTGAATAAAATCCGGCACACCCATCTACATATGTGAGAATTATTTATCTGAAATGTGGATAATACTTGGCTCCTTTTTGCGCGTAATTAGCTATTTAGTCAGCATTAAAGGAAATTATTCTACTAGAAAAATAAGTAAACAATCATAAAATCATTTAACAGAAGAACTGATGTTTTACAAGATTGCAGATAAAACAAAAGAACTGGCACCTAAAAAATAATCATTGCCGATAATAACCAAGTGTAAAGCTTCAACAAAACCTGGCAATCAAAAACGTAAACAAACCGCCACATGTGCTGTCACGGCACAAGTCTGGCTTTCGGAACTCCTCCATACTAAATAAAGCTGCATTGTTATTGAAAATTAAAATCAGAACCATCAACAGAAAACAAAACCCAACTCGTTTGGTGCTTAATATACGGTTTGAAAACAGCAAAGTAACACAAATAAACTTTCCCGTAAGGTGTCCTACACTGCAGTGTTGCTTTTGTTTAGTCCACGTAAAACCTTACTGCTATAAATCAAAGATTTTTTTTACCATTTTATCTGAAATGTGCAAGTTCTGTAGAATACTTGGCTACAGACCAAGTATTCGACCTACAAAATCCAAAAACCACAAAATCAAGGTTGCAACCAAAATCATACAAAATTCAGCACAAAGTAACAAAAAATCACGTCAGACCAGCTACCCACAAAGACGTGATATCTAAACCAAAATAATTGTAAGTAAAACTCCCGCGTAAGTTACAGCCATTGACGTAAAAACGGATGTTTGTTCACCCAAAACCAAAACCCAAAACTAGTAGAAAAACCCGCCAAGTTTCCAAAAACGGTCAGCCTTTGAAGGTAGTGATATCATTCCACCAGGGAAAGGCCGCCAAGGTTAATCCTATTAGCCAAGTTAATCGCACATACTAATAGCTCGAAAGTTGAATGAAAATTAGAAGACTGCTACTAGCGGTGGCAATCTTCAAGTTTTCATTTAACGTCCAAAGTATTATTCGGTGCGAGTAACTTGGCTAATAGGATTAACCTTGGCGGCCTTTCCCTGGTGGAATGATATCACTACCTTCAAAGGCCGACCGTTTTTGGAAACTTGGCGGGTTTTTCTACCAGTTATGGTTTTGGGTGGATATCACAACTTTGATAGGACTGAACGTACATAAGGTTAAGGTGCTTCAATCCATTTTTGCACACGCTGGCTGACAATCGCCGATTTCGTTCGCTTCGCTCACTCAATCAGCGCACCCCTTCAGTTGTTTTGTTTATCCCTGCACCTTCGCCTTAATTTTTCAAGATTTCGTTCACATTTAGTCATGCAGAAACCCCCGAAGATCGCTGTTACTAAAACAGAACGCGATGATGATTTATAATAGTGTAAATTCGCTGTTCTAGTTTTGTTATTGTAGGGATATTCCAACGGACGATATGACCAGTAGTAGTTAATCGATGGTTGTAAGTCCTGGTGTTAAATTCCGCCAGATCGGAGTTGTAGTTTATTTCTGCATTTTTCTGTGCTGCTATAATAGGTTATGGTTCGAATTTCACCGGGCATGGTGAGAGTTTGACCACGCAACGACTTTTGCTATGTTCTGGCGTTGCTGTATTAGATTAGGTTATTCGCCTTGGTTCGAATTTCACCAGGAAGACAAAGGAAGGTTTCACCACGTAATGACTATCGTGGTTCGGCTTTGTTGTTATCAGGTTAGTTGCCTTGGTTCAGCCTAGGCAGGCAAAGGAAGTTTCACCACGGACTGACTTGATTCCGTGCTGCCGCTTACGATTTTTCGGTACTTTTGCCTGTCACATTCCGCTATCTGCAGGAAAAAACATGGCGACTAGCGCGTTGCGGTATAGTTTTCACCGCTCACGTTAACAGCGTACAATATGGTTAAATGCGCATATATTTCGCCGGCGAGGCGGCAATAAAACGAATAAATTGTTACTGTCAAATGTCATTGTTACGTCCAGGTTAAGAATTGTTACTAAAAAACGTCTTCCTCAAGTCGCGAAACTAATTATCCGACTAATACATGGCCATACAAACCCATCTTAAATGCTTAATCAAAAAAGTCTTATATATAGTGTTGCTAATGTATGATACACAATGCACCGATAACTGCATATCCGCATATTTAGATAAGATTAGATATTTATTTCCCGAAAAAGAAAATAGGAACCATAAGGAACCATATTTCGAAGGCTTATCTTGAAAAACGAGAGATGGTTGGCAATAAAACAAATTATTAAAGCAGTTCCGCGGGCTATTAATCAGATTTTTATAAATTAATATTTTATGTTGCTGCACGTCCCGTATTAGTTGGTCCCATCATACATAACATTTGCAACCAGTTATAGCAAAAGTATATACTTAAAAACGCAATATGACTGTCACGCAACCTTAAAAATAAGAAAATTTTAATAGTGGTAAGCCTAAAAGCCAAGTAAACACGTCCGTTCGAAATTATTACCCTAAGCCTAAAAATGGAAACGATAAAAATATAACCACACACAAAAAGTACACTATAAAACTAAAAATTTCTAAGAATACTTACTTACGTTGTTCGTTTGGATTGGTCTGGAAGAGTCTCGGGAGGTGGAGTGAAGACGTAGGTTTCGCTAAGTCCTCGAAATCTAGGAAAATTTTGTGGATGCGCTGTTAGGCTGGTTCAATTTTTAATCTTGATCACATGGCTTTTTGGAAGCCGGACTTAAATCGGACGAAAAATTTTGAAGTTGACCCACTCTAAGGTTGTGCTTTGTTTGCCTAATTCATAGTCATTTTAAGTTTTTGACACCCTAACGGGAGTCAAAATAGAAAGGCTGTCTCCAGCCTATTGCAGATTAACAATTAAACGGCATTTTCGTTCGGCATTTACCGTTCGTATCACCTATCACGTCTCGTGAAGCTATATTGTCTTCACGTGCGCGGCGAAGTACTTAAGCTTTTTGTGACGTCATCTACCGGTAATAAAAAAAATGGCCGCGAATGTTTGCTAGAACTGTCAGCCTTGAAGAACGGGCTCGGATAAACAGCAGTAAAGAAAGAACGGTAGTACAACAACGAAAACCGTACGCTAGAAATTACTAAAATTCGGTCAATCCTAACGGTGGCACACACTAAAACCGAGAAAACGCCGCACGACAGGACATTGTGTCGAAACCTGTCTCAGCAAGCTGCAGACGTCTCCAAAACCAAAGCAATGAGCTGAGCGCCACACACCGGATGCGACGTTGTCGCGTGACGTCTTTAGGCGTCTCACGACAACAAAGCGAAGCTCCTTCTAGTTTCGTGTGATGGGGGTCTCTCCACTTGATGCGACGTCTCGCGACGTTTCGTCTTGCAACGACGTTTTTTCGATTTTGGTGTGCGGGTACTCTTATTGTTTACTGACATTGCATTCAGATGACAATACAAGGATTCGAACCAACGAAATCCTGCTCACATTTCAGGTGCCCTGACCATCTGAGCCATCCCTCCAAGGTCATTACAGACTTACCAAAGACGCTATGAAGGCTCGTAGCCTTCCTAATCTTCAAAGCTAGCTGAAAACCCGTCAAAAATGACGGGCCCCAGTTTTAACGGATTGAAATGACAAAGTGAACAGCTTTGTCACTGTTATTTTCTATGCCTTCAACTTTGGGAGCGTTGTACTTTGCTGCCCTTCAACTTGGGGGCCATTACTTTGTTTCAAAGCGCTTGCTTTCGTGGCTTCGTCGTACGATTAATTGTATAGATCATTGTAGTCGCGGATTTATTTTAGTTCTTTCACCAAGAGTTTTTTCGTGTGATTTTTATTTTCGCTCCAATCGACGTTTCATAATGGACTGAAGATCAGCATTGGCTTTTCGCAACACTTTATTTTCATTGCGTAATTGCCCATTTTCAATCGTAAGGCCCTGAACTTGAAGGCGCAATGCTTGATCGTTGCACAACTCATCATTTTCTAATTTCAGTCCCTGAATTTGCAGGCGCAGACCTTCTACCAGCTTACATAACAGTGAAAGACAACGTTAAACACTGCTTTGAACAGATCACCAGTGAAACGACGTAACAGTACAATTTCGAAGTTTCACCCATAGTTTAATGACATTTCTTTCCAGTTGTGCTGACATAATAACAGCAACAAAAAAATTAAAAATACAGCTTGACGCAAAGTGACGGTAGATGGCGTTGGCGTTGTTATACAGAAGACGTAATATTTCGTTTGTTACTGGTTATTACAGGGCATCGACGATACCTTTCACAGTGGGTATTTTGATAAACTCACAGGGAAACTCACCTACCGATTACACAAAAACCGACCGATTCCACCAAAACTAACGATGCTTCAGCAGTGACGTCACACTGAGGTATCGGAAAATCCACCGAGTATCGATGAACTACTCTGATGAGACGGGGTTTCAACGCTGAGTTAATCGATGGATTTATGAAAGTGCACCTTGCCGGACACTCGCCCTTTTTCTTTGCTACCCTGCCAAGAATGAACTTGCTCGACCTACCAGCTATTCACTTCGGTGTGGGGGTGTTGTTGGCGTTGTGTATGGCGGTGTTGCGTGACTGTCTGGCATCCAAACCCCGCCTTGATTGGTGACCTCTTGTCTGGCCCTAACACCTGCACTTTCACGGTGCACCTACAAAAGGTCGTTCGTTTTGTGCAAGGGGTGTGTATTAGGTTGTGACCCTTTCCCATACCTCCTTTCCACTATGTTTACACTGGACTAGCAGTTGTGCTTTGCGAATGCAGTTATCGTGGTTTTGTATTTGATGATGTAAATGTGAGTTCAGGAAATGTGGTTGTGGGGATTGTGTTGTTGCGGAGTGTGTAATGGTATTGTTGTTGTATTAAGTTTGGCGGGGGAAGTATGACTTTGGGTCAAGGCTCCCCGGACAATCAATTTGCTGTATCTAGCCGGTGGGATTTGTATTTGCCTTGGGTCTTGTATTTTGCTGTTTGTGTGTTGAACCGAGTTTTGTAGTTAGGGTGGGCATACGGCCAAGGGCCAAGGCCCCAATAAATTCAAATTTAAATTTAAATTCGCACGAGAATTTTCAAAAAAGTGGACAGGAGGAGGCGGAGGCTGAATGAATTATTTAAAATGGCCCTGGCCTGAAACCCCAAGTACAAATACTGTACACAACAGCATGCAACAGAACGGAAAGCCAACAATAACAAGGATGCCCTTTTTAATCCGGAGAAACACTTCAATATCACATCCGTCGCCACATTTCTACAGTCCGCTTTCTCAGAACTGTGTACATGATTGCTCAATGCTGTCCTCCACTGTGTACATGGAGTGTCCAATCAAAACTCATCCTCCACTGTATACTCGCTTCAAAACTCCTTGGACAGTTCAGGCAAGACATCCTCCACTCTGCGCAATTACAGGAGGGGAATGAATGAATGAATGAGGGAGTGCATGTATTTAAAGGAGCCCTGGCCCGAAGCCCTGACACCTCAACAAGGAAGCCACTTCCAGGAACATAGATTCGGTTCCTACTACCGACTCTCTTGCAATGCACCTCAGGTAATTTTCGAAGATTTGCAACACTAAACAAAGAGGAGTGTAACTACATTCAAAAGAGAGCTCAAAGATGAACCCCAGTTGCTCTGCAGAAACCTGCTACCGCTCGCCAAATGTTACAATACTGGAACATGTAACATTGGGGCGACAATAGACGAGGCGCATACGGTCGGATTATAGCTCACTTGATTTATTTACTTACAAGAGCCTACTGATCGTACATCATTCGCTCTATCTAGAATAACTGGCGATACCATCGGGGACCTTTGTGTCCCTGGCAGGTCTAACCTTGGTGGTAAGGCAGTTGAGATCCTAACCCACCTTTCCTAATTTGATCCCACCTTTCCATTGGTCATGCAATTTTTAAAAATTAATTTTTACCTATACGCAAGCTTTTTAAATTTTTATCTTGTATTAGTTTTTACTTTCCCCCTTCGTATTCCCTATCTTTCAAGGTTTTTTTTATTTTTCTTTACACACATCTTAAATGCAGCCCCTATTAAGGCTGGCAGTCAGCAATCTCCGGGATCCTTGCCAGACCTGTTGCTCCGGCAACAAAATGATTATTATTATTATTATAACTAAACTTAAACAAAAGTGACCCAGACAGACAGAGAACCCAACGACTTAGCAGACCCTCCCGGTTTGTTTACAAAACCTTACGACCTGCCTCAAGGTAGCAGTACCACCTATATTATTTGGAGAGACACCAAGAATACCACTTAAGTCCACGTTCCAGTCACAAAGTTCTTACTCTGATACCCCACCTAATGGTCACACGCTAGGAAAAAATGCTCCACCGTCTCAGCCTCCGTACCACACTTACAGACAGGGGAGGCACTACATGCCAGTCTGTACCCATGCGTCTTCAGCAAAACGACCTCATCCAAAGCCTAGACAGCATAGCCGCAACCTCCTAAAGATGTCGTCAAGGTTACTCGGCCACGAGACCTCCGGATGGATGGTATAGAGAACCCTTCCGACCGTATTGCTATCCCATTCTTCCTGCAAGTCTCTAGTGTACAACCACCCCAGGACTGGCAAGAGGGTCTGAGGGGTGACTGGGAACGTCACAACATTGCACCTGTCCTCAAACCCCCGCCTGGCTAAGCCATCCGCCACCTCATTCCAAAAGTGTCCTGAGTGCCCAGGTACCCAGTGCACAACAGCCCTCACCCCACGCTGGAGCGCACTCACCAGCTTCAAACCAATTCCGACTACCAGTAGGTGGCTCACATTAGACTGTCTGTACGCCGATTGGAGAAACCGAACCTCTGCCGCGGAGTCCGACAGAACCCGGAATCATCTCACCTGTAGATCCACCCCACATCCACAGCAATCGAAAGAGCTACCAACTCCCTAATAAATGCCAGTGCGAGGAGCGGAAGAAAGTAACTGTCTTCCATACGGAGTCCCGGAACACATACTCCCGCTCCCCCTTCCCAAACCCCAGTGTGGAACGAACCCCTTCCCAAACCCCCTTTCCACCCAGTTGGGGTCAGCCATTAACCCCTCTTGTCAGTCCTGAAGTGGCAGCACCTTCCCACACCAGGATCTGGGGTGCTTGCCAGTCAGCAGCCTCGGGCGGGGAAGGCACCCAGAACGCACTGCTCCAGCAGAGAAGTACCCAAACTAAGCGTCCCAAATAGACGTTGCGTGTCCACGGGCCCAAGGTGAAGTAGTGAACCAACTGCCCGGCCACCATATCAGTACCCCCGCCCCCCTAGCAATCACCCTGAGACAGAGGGCAAAGGATTCTTTAGATGTATTAGTGCGACGCTGATGGCTTACATCTCTTTTTTTCTTGTCTCTGTTTCTTTAGAGCATTCACTTTTTTTAGGCGTACATCTGTATTTTATACGCTTAAACGTTTTTTAATACTAATAACTACAATGACCCTATGGATGAGACCGCAGGGGAGTGCAGATAATCCAGGAATGCAGAGTCCCCTTGGGACTACTCCGAACGTAAAAATTTTATTCGGGTGTATTATGCTACAATTGGCAATGTGGAATTTACGTTAGGATCAACATTTATCCCCGCCGATGATTTTCCCAATATTCCGCACGCCGCTGCTCATGAAAAATAATTTCTGCACGCTGCCGCTGCCCGCCGCCGTTAATTTTTCGGCGCGCCACGCCACTAGGTAGTTTTGCATTTTAATTCAAAATTTCAGTTTTAATTTTTTAACGAGTTTTTCACGATCTGAGGAACCTTAAAAACAAAAAAAGGTAAGAAAGATTAGAATCCTTGCCGGGCCGGGCCGGAAGGGCACATTATATTTTTTTTCGTAAACAGTTCCGATAGGCGAGTTGTTATTGTCAGTTTCGTGCAAGAATTTCATAAAGAAATACATAAACTGCTTATCCAAAAAATCGCAACATTATTATGTTCATAGACGATAGACAAAGCACTCTCTCTATTGGGTGGTTCTGATAGGCGGGTTGTTATTGTCAGTTTCGTGTGGTTTTGTGTGGTTTTGTTGTTATTGTCAGTTAGGTTAGGTTAGGTAAGTTTAGTGTTTTGCATTTCACACTGAGGTAGTTAACTGGTTGGGGTTTGGCATTTCATACTGGGGCAGTTAATTGGTTAGGTTATGTTAATGATGATGTAACGAGTTTCCGCAATTTGGGATCAATTTGTAGTGCCTTCCGTGAAAATTAAAGTTAGGTTTTTTCTCTTTTTTTTTCAAATTTTGGGCCATATGCGTAAAGGGAACATGGGAAGAAAACGGGCTCTCGTCCGATTTTTTTTTTTAATGGGCTAAGAATTACCTGCTGAGTAATGTTTTCCTTCCATTTTTGGGGGAAAACGCACCGTTTGGCCATGGTGAAGGTCCAAAGTTAGCATCGCGCCGTGCCAGAAAGCATGAAACTCGGCGAAAGTCCGGCAAGTGAAACGCCAAACCCCAACCAGTTCATTACCTCAAGTGGAATGCCGAAGCCGGTTCCTAACCTAACCGACAATAACAACACGACCAACCGACCAACCGATAATAACCACATTTTTTGTGTGGTTGTTGTTGATGTTGTTGTACAAAATCAAGCTCCATAGATCACAGTTGTGTTTTTGTTTACGTCTATGGCGTCGTGCAA
Source organism: Lithobius niger (assembly GCA_023313725.1). Lineage (NCBI taxonomy): Eukaryota > Metazoa > Arthropoda > Chilopoda > Lithobiomorpha > Lithobiidae > Lithobius > Lithobius niger. The sequence continues at coordinate 40,076 of JAHWFP010136704.1, read as the reverse complement.
CAAAGGGTTATGCATGCAGTCGATTGTTGCTGTCCATTTTGAAGCAATTCAATTCAGCTCTGAAAGCCTGCATTTACGAAATAAATACGCCATTCTATCGTTTCTAGCTGCCAATTTCGAGGCCTTGAAATTAACAACGTGTAGCTTAGTTTGGCTTAAATCTATCCACCCAAAACCAAAACTAGTAGAAAAACCCGCCAAGTTTCTCAAAACGATCGGCCTTTGAAGGTAGTGATATCACTCAACCAAAGAAAGGCCACCAAGGTAAAACCTATTAGCCAAGTTAATCGTACCGACTAATAGTTCGAAAGTTAAATGAAAACTTGAAGATTGCTACTCGTTGTAGCAATCTTCAAGTTTTCATTTAACGTCCAAAATATTATTGGGTGCGATTAACTTGGCTAATAGGACTGACCTTGGCGGCCCTTCCTTGGTTGAATGGTATCACTACCTTCAAAGACCGATCGTATTGGGAAACTTGGCGGGTTTTTCTACCAGTTTTGGTTTTGGGTGGATATCACAACTTTCGTAGGACTGAACGTACACAAGGGTACACCGTGTTATCTGCATCTGTACCTTTTTTCTAGAGGAATTTTATTTCTATAAATTTTCACATTTCTAATTTTCAAATTTACCATTGCCAATTAGCTGTTAGATTAGCCAAATTGCCACGGTTTAGTTTATTGTATGACCACTCTTCACTTGCTTAAGTTGCTTCAATCCCATTTTGGCACACACTGTCTAACAATCGCTGATTTCGTTCGCTTTGCTCACTCAATCAGCGCATCCCCTTCAGTTGTTTTGTTTATCCCTGCACCTTCCCCTTAACTTTTCAAGGTTTCATTGACTTTAGTCATACAGAAACCCCCTGAAGGTCACTGTTACTAATACAGCAGAACGCGAAGCATTTTATTTTTGGGTTATTAACAAAAACCCCGTTAGCTCGTGGATGCTCGTATTGTTGCGTAACCATCATCTAACGTGCATCCTTTTATTCTTACGCAATCCACGGCAACGTTAATGTTTCCTTATTTTGTCCTTCGTTACAGTTCAGTTTTTAGTTCGTGCAGGCTTTTACAATAAATCTAAAGGTGTTGATTGCTCAAGACATTGTTGCTTGAAATTTTTGGTTGCAACTTGGAAAAGAAACGAAATTTAAATTCGCTGGTGACGAATTTCAAAACCCTCCACGCATTTGTCCTGACCCCTACAACCCCCAAACCAGCAAAAGAACCATCCTCAGATCACCATGCAGCCGTGTGCCAAAATTCAGCTACGAGGACTTCTCAATTTTGCGCTAGCCATGAGCAAAACGTCTATGGGATTTAACATGGGAAAAGTCTTATTAGCTAGCCAGCTAGCTAGACAGTAACATAAAAACAACGGTATTGACGCATCTTTTTCTCTATGATTGGTAGACATTCATCCTTTAAATTTTAGTTTTTTTTTTAAATCTCTGACCCTTCTCCTTACATTTTCCACAATTTGAAACATTTCTGTCTCATTGGGAATTATCCTCTACATGCCAAAATATGCTTTCAGTTGCTTACAGTTAACAGACCCATTGTCTGCTAGTGAGCCGCCTTTTTATCATTAACAATCAATTTTTTAACAATCGGATGTCTACCATGGAATGATCTAGTATAACTTGGCGGCGACACACTGGCGTGTGTCTATATATGCGTTTAGCTGAAACACCGATTCTTTCGGTCACAAATTTAGAGGCAGCTAAAAACGATAGAATTGCGTATTTATTTCGCAGATGCAGGCTATTAGAGCTGAATTGAATTGTTTCAAAGTGGCCAGCAACAATCGACTGGATGCATAAACCTTTGTTGCGCAACGCCATAGCCGTACAAAAGGCACACGGATTACAAACAAAAACGTCAAGTGCATGTGCCGTAAAAAAGAGGGTAATTACCACGGCTGGCAGGTCGTGCTTATTAGAGTTCGTTTGCGCACGAGAATTTCAGAAAATTGGACAGGAGGAGCAGGCGGAGGCGACGCAGCGGCTAACAATGTCAAAATGTTACAATGCTGCAACATGTAACAACAGGGTAACAATAGGCGAGACGCACAATATCGAATTATAGCTCACTCGAACAAGATGCAACAATGGTTGGGTGCCGGGAAACTAACATTGTCGCTGTTTGAGTTAGCTAGCTTGTTGCAGACATAGGGCCTTAGGGCTTCGGGCAGATGACCAGGAGTGGTTAACGCTCGTTAAACCCTTCAACCCTTCAGCTAGCTCGTTGTGGAGAACCAAAATTAAATGGTCTTGATTTTCCGTTAAATCTTCAAGTTTTAAACCGTAGCGTGCGAAGTCTTAAATTTTGAGGCCTACGGACTCAAAATTGGACGGCCGACATGACTGAGTGACTTATTTACTTTTTCAATGCGGGCTTCGGGAAGCCAGTTGAATTGTTTCCGTGATTGTTTGCCATGATAATGCAACAATCCAGAATCAATTTCTCATCGAGATGACGCATGCTAAATCTAGACACACGCTAATGTGTTGCCATCAAATAATAATCATGGGACAAACCTTGGACGTAACCTGAACATAAGTATGTATTTCTAATGTTCCGTTTTTTCGAAAACCAAAATCGGTGGACAGTGGACACATGATAGACTAGACCGCAGCAATTAATATAAAAAGGAAGCGAAAAAAGCCAACAAACTAACTGAGCAAAAAACGGCTTCGCCGTTTGGAAAAAAAAATATTAGAGCTCGTATCCCCATACTCACAGCTGTGAAGGTGCACGAATAAAAACGGAGTAGAGTTCACTCGAACGCAGCGAAATATAATTTGAACCTCTCGCAGAACGATCCATTTGAACCATTCGCAAAACGTAAACCCACAAACACACAAAATAGCGCCATATACAGCAAACCGCTACAAAATTGAAAGATAAAAATGCATACACAAAATGAACACGTAATTACTCAAACGAACCAGAAATACCACTTCAAACGACCCTCAAACATAAACACAGGCAAAAAAAATACCTTAACTGGGAGTCTGCTTGTTTCACAAATTATAAATGCACTTAAAATACACATATACCCACTCACACGAAACAGATTTAATATGAAACAACAAACACAGAAAAATATTTAAAAAAAAAAAAAGGTCTTTATAATACACAAATTACGCGTGCACGCCCAAACACCGAAACATTAAACTTTTCAAACATAAACTGGGCTTTCTTTCTGACATAACCATTGATCAAAAACCGTCCTTGTTCCCTGGTATTGGAGTTCAAATTATAGTTCGTTGCGTTCGAGTGAACTCTAATCCGTTTTTATTCGTGCACCTTCACGGCTGTGAGTATGGGGATACGAGCTCTAATGTTTTTTCTTTCTAAACGATGAAGCCGTTTTTTGCTGTTATATGATTGAAGTTTCACTATACTTGTTAAAATGTACACGGATAAAATTTGGATGATTTTTAATTGAAATAATCAAATGTACAAATGAGAAAATTGCATCTGTTTAAGTGCTGTTGTTCTTTACCTATCATATGTTCAAACGCAAAGCACAACAGCACTTAAACAGATGCAATTTTCTCAATTGTACATTTGATTATTTCAATTAAAATTCAACCAAAAAAGGGTTAAAGGGTTTTAACGAGCGCTAACCACTCCTGGTTATCCCTTCAACAATCAAAAAAAAAAAGGGTTTAACGAGCGTTAACCACTCCTGGTCATCTGGCCGAAGCCCTAAGGCCCTTCAACAATCCAATATTACCCTTCAACAATCCACTTTTTAGCAAAGACATAACAAGTGCACGAAGAATGAATCTGAAGTTTGTTAGTGGCATTGTTCCCTAATTACAATGGTTAAAACAATGTGAAACAATCAAAATGATCGTTCAGAGACCCGTAACTCCGGAATGGCTCGACCAATGGAAAAAGTGGTATCTCCGAGGATAAAGCCCAGGGAAATTTCTGGCTTAGATCATGTTTCAGATTTTAGGTAGGTGAAGTAGTTTTTTTCTGAAACCGTGTAACACCAGAATAACAACAACAAGAAGAAAAAGTTACCAGTTTTCAAATTTACGTGCGGCTCCCTACTTTTATACTCTTGCACGGAATTGCCTAAAAGTTGGTACAAATCTACCTTCCATACCTATCGACTATCTGGCCAAGTTTGGTCGAAATATATTGAATAGGAAAGGAGAAATTAAAAGTTTTAGCTTTGCTGGAAAGAGGCCTTCAATCATAAATATACACGGGTTGTATGATTACAAGTGATTACAAATACTGCTCGTATATACGAAATATATGAGATGGGGAAAGGGAGGTGCAAATATCTATTTTTCAGGGGATCGCAGCCTGAGGTAGTAACGCGACTGAATAACATAGCTGTTACAGATTTTATAAAAAACGTCAATCATGATAAACTTTAGACTAATACCTCACTTTAAAAAAAAGATGAAAAATGGAATAAAAGAGTGTGAAAGATGCAATGTGTTCAATGAAGTGTGAAAGAGGAATCAAAACAGAAAGGTCGTCTTCGGAATTTCATTTGCATGGGAGTATAGTGCTATCGTTGCAGAAGTGTTGGAGCAGTGATGCATGCAAAATTAGGTTTATTCGAAATAAGATGTAGGTCATGTCATGCAAAACAGTGAGCAGCGTTGGCTGTTAATGCGAGATGTTTATGCAGTTGTTTCAGTCAAAGCCAGGCGAAATGATGTATATGGGTGCAGTGGTCTTATACGGCCCCCTTTAAATCCAATACCAAAATATGCGAAGCTCCTGTTAAGTACCAAGCTCATGTTATGTACAATAACTATTAACAGGAGCTTATAATACATACACGTCCTTAGGACACGGGAGTATCCATGCTGGCTCTTCATACTGCATCGCATGTCACATGTTCGTCTGGGAAAGAAGCTGCTGCTTTCGTATCCGGGCTGCAAGCGAGTTGATTCAGTGTCGCCAGAATCCTATTTTACCGAAACAATGCTAAAGACGTGTACTTTCCGGCACGTGCGAAGGTGAACTGGCGTTGAGTCAGGAGACAAGACGCGCGACTTCTTTCCCGTTCGGCCTTGACTTGAAGAAGCCATCTGTTTCACCTCTTCATGGTCGTGGAATGCTGTGGCGTGCGGAATTGCCGCATGCGTGAACTAATTGCACGAATGGGCAGCACGAGTGGTATTTTTCGCACTAATCTATTAAGCCCGAACCAGACGAAAGAAAATTTCGTGCAAAGCGATGCGCTACTACGTGCCTACAAGGTCAGTATTGCTGTAATCCTATGGTTAATGTTGAGTTTAACGTCTTTCTAACACCATCTCGCGACACCATGTAGCCACGAGCATCCAGTCTGGTTAGGGATTTAGGTTAAACCGTATACGTCGTCTAGTTAGAGTGGGTTATCCCAGAAAATAGTAACGAACATTCATTCCACATTTGGCCGCATGGCGTCGCGTCTCACGAAGACAGATGGGACATGCGCAAATCTTATTTCGGGCATTTCTTCGAGCTTTAAGGGCCCTCTTTTATTGCGCGTCTGTTATTAAGCTTAAGAAAATCTTTTTTGAAAAGAAATTTAAAAAAAAATTAAACATGATGTAAATTTAATGTTACCAGTTCTGAACTGGAACAATTGATATTTCAAATATGGTATAATAAAAACAGCTTCTTGAATAATTTCGCGTCAGTAGATAAAACAGGCATGAAAAATTTTCGTTTTTTCCGTAAGTTTTTCGTCTATTTTCATGTATTTCTTTAACGCAGTGCCTGTAACACAACAGTTTTTCGATACCTGCGAAATTTTAACGTTTTCTGACGTTTAGTACATCATTCGAATCGATTTTTTTTCTCTCGAAAGCTAATGATGGTAATTCCAAGCAAAAACTTTTAAAGTATTTATGAATTTTTTCTTTCACCTAAAAATAACTGTCACTGATCCGCAATCCGCTATGCGAGTTACTGGTAAAGTGATCACCATTGGGGTTTTAGGTTTGATATCCTTTCTTTTCCTGCTTTTTTTTCAGTGGTTTTGCAGCAGTGGCGTCGCTAGGAATATTTTCCGCCGGGGGCGAGGGGCACGAATCGTCATCCATTATTGGGGATATGGGGGGGGGGGGGGTGCAGAGAATTATGTTTTAAATAAAGAATAAAAACGCAAATATTTTTTTATTGTCATGGTGATAACATCAATTCATGTCTGAATTTTGGAAGGAGTAGGGGGGAGGGGGTACCTGGAAGGAAGCGCAGCTGAAATCTTAAGAAGCACGTGTTTCCTCCCCGTCCTCCCTCCCTCCTCGTGGCATCTCCACTGTTTGCTGGTTACTTTACATGTTCTGGTGTCTATTTCCTATACTACCAGCAGGATGTTATTAATTCAAGTCTTACTTTTATGGTCTCCTTGAAATGTAAGTTGTGCTTCAGTTGTTATTATATTTTCAGCCAGGAAGGCAAAGAGCAAACCGCCAAGATAGTGGACAGCCATCCCGACTTGTATCTGCGATAGAAATAATAAAAATTAAAAAAATTAAAACAAGTTAAAAAAATGTTGCTGTGAATTTTTTTTCTCCAATTGAAAAGTTCATTTCCCAAGAAATTAATGGGAAACAGATTCATGCATCCGTCGTGGTATAAGTTGCGAAAGTAGTGGTGCCATTATTGGTTGTATCGTCGTAATAACAGTTCGGAAAGTCGAATGGGCTCCATTAGTGATTAGTGACTAATTTTTCCCGACGCAACAAACAGTACCGATCTAGCGGAAGCAAACGTAAAACAATTATGTCTCCCTCCCTCCTCCCCCAACCAGAAGCAATGCCTGTTAGTACTACTTAAAACTGTTTCATTCCCAACCGCGTGTTAATTCAGTACCTGTTTTTGGACACTGGCTAACACAGGGTCCTTATCTGCGAATGGGGTGTTTCGCATCGTGCAGCCTGACCAAAATTGCAAGGAAGGTTTTTCTTTTTTTCTTTCTTTCTTTGAGCAAAATAAAAATTACTCACTTATTGAAATCGTAAATTCAATATTTCTATAACCTTAGATCAAATACGAAGGTAGTACATATCATTAACACTTAAAGGCGCTTTTCACCTTTCAACTCCTAGATGCAAGCACCGTAGAATCTTCGTACAATATAAAGAAAATGGCGGTAAATAAAAAATAAAACAACACTATTCGCAGCAGCGCCGCGATTTTCATAACTAAAAATAGATCACGTGAACCCACATCAGCCTATTGGATGGCGGAGAATATGGAACATGGATGCTGTGTTTAGAATATGAGCAACGCTTTCGAAATGGGGAACAGGCGCCTTTAAGTTATAACCTGCTTAAAGTTAGATACACTTCCTAGCTGTGTTAAATAAATAACCCATTTTCGTAGCTTGGACAGGATTCCAACTCACAACCTTCAGATTAGTAGGATGTACAGACTTGATGAAATACTCTAATTTTTAAAAACGTATAATAAAACTAGCCGACGAGCACGGGTAGTGTTTGATGCACCGTCTGTCACACTGGGCGGTTTGCGTTTGTTGCGGAAGTTGTGTATCCCGTCTATGTATTTTAGTACACACTAGCTAAGAAACACTGACCCGAACTCAATGCACTTACATATGAATATTTTCAACAGAAATAAAGAAATACGCATTTGTACAAGAAGGTCCAAACCTTTTAGGCCACCGGCTTTATCATTTTTTTTCTGGGCGAGGCAGAAAGTAAACAGTGTTTTCAATATTTAACCGAGTTTCATTAATCATTTTATTTTAATCGTCCACAACGACAGAACCTTTAGCAAGTGGCTTGACCCATCCCCTGACTCCATGGGATCGTGTATGCTATTTATTTTTGAAACTGGATTTTGGGTCGAACTTGCGTTAAATACTTCTTCGTTGAAGAGGAATGGTTGCAGATTTGAAATTTGTTGCTGGATAGAATATTATGTGGACGTTGAAGCAATCATTCATTGAAAAATTCGTTAAAAAATCATCCGAAATTCTGCACAAACAATTCTGCTTTAGTTTGTTACTTTTTTCTTTGTTACCGTGCCAAGAATGAATTTTTTCCCGCTATTTCATTGTTTAATGACTGCCTTTCTGGCCCGCATCCCAACATTTTTTGCCAGATTTATCACCGACTAGCAGTCGTACCCGGCGTCACCCGGAGTTTTATTTCGTGCACGGTTTTGTTTTGCAGTGTTTGGTCTGTAGGGTAATGTTATCTGTTCGCTGTGATGGGTAATTTTTCTTCATGTTTCTTCCACTCCTCTCTCTCTCCCCTCCCCTTTTTGTCGCATCCTCTCCCGTCCTTGAATATCTACAAAATTGATTGAGTAACAATTACTGCATGCACAATCGTTGTTGCGGGCTTATTGCGCTTGGTATAAAAATGGCGAAATGGGCAATTCAACCACGCTGAGAATAAGAGTGGCGCCCTCCAACTAAAAACGCTATTTACTTCGCTAAGAAGCCAAACACCAGGGGTTCCAAGGGAGAGCCGATGAAGTAGTTTTGTTTCTTCAAATCAAGACCTAGTGGGTTCTATCAGTTGTCAATTCCAGGCCAGTTCTCGCACAGGCTGGTATGCAACGCCCATTAGGGCTCATTTACGCAACGACTCGCCTTTGTATTCTCGCAGCTAACCTTTAATCACGATGGCAACGGTGTTGTTACCTTGGTAACAACGATATCTGGATTAGCTAAACCCGACACTGTTCGAATAAATGCTTGCAGTCGTATAGTCCGTTGTAATAAGAAAGAATTCCTCCTGGCGAAACAATTTTCTCAGTCGCTTCTGAACTCGCGTTATTTACGGTTTTCGTTGTGAGCTGAGGGTACTAAAACCACTGCCATGTTGGAATTTTAGATGATTTCTAGCTTCTAGCTGCGAGAATGCAAAAACGAGTCGTTGCATAAACACGCCCTTCGGGTTCCTTTGGTGAAATAAGATTCTGGCAATGTAGAATAGACCGGTCTGGAGCCTGGAAGCGAGATCCACAGCTTCTACCTAGGTGACCTTTAAGAACGGATAAACACGTGTGAAGAGTTAAAACGTTTATACTCCCAAACCCTTCGGACGTGCAATTTTAGTGAACGTTTGATATGGTCAATAAATTTAGATGAATTTCGGTATATAAAATTGAATGAAAATCGGTTCATCCATTCTCAAGATTTTTGCCTTTTTTCTTTACCCATCAAGATGTGACGCAACTCCTATAAAGTTCATCGGACCTCAAACGAAGGCATTCATTTTTTTTTGGAGGCTTTTCTATTTTTTAACGTACTTTTTTTTAGCAATTATTTCTAACATATATACTTTCTAATTGTGATTAAGGACGGAAAAGCCAAAGGCTCAAGACATACAGATACAAACCTATTTACGTTGCCTTTTGGACTTATATGTCAGACTGCCTGAGCGGAGAATCGAACTCACGACCTTTGAAACCAAAGGACGAGGTCCTACCACTGAGCTATCACATGTTAAATGCTGCCTATGGACGTTTCCTTTTGGCCGATACTGACACGGCCAAAAGGAAACGTCCATAGGCAGCATTTAACACGTGGATATATACATATAAACATACACTATCCATTCGCCACAGGAGGGACGCTTATTTGCCGCGCCATCCTCCAAGTGAAACGAATGGAACACTTAAACGTGAAATAATGATTAAGGACGGACAAACCAAAGGCTCACCAAGAGTTAAATAAAAACAGATGCAAACCTATTTACGTTGCCTTTCATTACGTTTATTACGTTGCCTTTTACGTTGTATGTTTATATGTATAGTTGCACGTGTTAAATGCTGCCTATGGATGTTTCCTTTTGACCGTGTCAGTATGGCTCAGTGGTAGGATCTCGGTCTTTGGTTTCAAAGGTCGTGAATTCGATTTGCCGGTCCAAACGGCAACGTAAATTGGTTTGCGTCTGTGTTTTGTTTATATATTTGCATCTGTGTTTGTAACATATATGTAACATATATGCAGCATCAATATGTGCCGCATGTAACATACATTTGTAAACATACACTAACTTTAAAAACGTTAAAGTGGCATTTTCGTTTGATCCAGCCATCACTTTTAGGTGGGAAAATTGATATACTCGCATCTTTTCCTTACCTTGAGAAAAAGACGTGAAGCGTAGATCCTTTCTCGCAGCAGTCTATTTTACTGAACAACACTGTTTTCGAAGATGTATACACTATAAAACGAAGGTTAATAGTCATGTGACTAAACTTTAACTTTAGCTACCCTACGGGTATCACTGAACAAATAAATAAATTCAGTAAGGCTGCCAAGAGGGTCGTGGACATAAAAAAATTATACTTTAGTGAAGAAACAACCCAATATAATATATCCACTGCCAAAAAAAAATGTACTGCTGATGCACTGCTGTTTAGGAAGTGTGCAACCGGAATACAAAATGTATTTGATCTGTTTATGAATAAGTAGCCAGAGAGCAGCGCACTGCCATGTGCTGCAGGGCTAAAACAACAAGAAAGAGATGGAAGAACGTAAAACTAACTTCACGTTAAAATTACACAAAACGTTTAATTTTTTTGTTTTAATATGTTTTAGGCATATTTGTAGCGATGTTTCCTGTGTTAGCACTACTTGAGCTGACTCTTCCTCGGTCTGTCCGTGTGTTTTTTCCACTTCCAGAGAGAGCCTTTTTAAACACCACATCTGTACGTAGTTCAGTGATAGTCCAGTTACCAAATGCTGATTTTCGGCCTAACATAAAAAAAATTATCTGCACAAAATGTTTTTGCGCAAAGATGTTCGACAATATGTCCCTACTCCAAAACATAATGATGCCACCTTGGCACCCCTGGGGAATTCAAGCTGGCGTCCAAAACAGCGACAACAAAATTGTTTTTTGCTTCTAGCGTCTAAACCGTTCATCCGATTGAAAATTAACCGGTTGCCAATTATGTTTAGAATAAATTTCCTTCAAAAAAGGTTCTATTCAAATTTTTGGTAAAATTAATCCTTCTTGCCGAAATTCGTTTTTTAAGTTATTTTAGGCCGTTAACGCATGTTACGTATACTATTCCTGACTTTAAACAGCTGCAGTACCCTTTCTAATTCGGATAAATAGACGTGATTAGGCTTAGTTGAAAGTTGAAGATGTATATTTTCCAACAAGGGTAATTAAAACGATTTATATTAATTAGGAGCTAAGCTACGATAGTTTTTCTATAGTGTAACACTGTGCATTTTGCTTATTTGACCACAAGTTCCATCTTTAAACGGCCGTGGCTTAGCTTCTAGTTAAAGGGATATACCTCCCAGAGCCATTTTTCTCGATCCACCACATCAAGTACGGCCCCAAAGGTCTATTTACTAACCGTTAGTCTTTCCCTTGCTAAAAAACCGTTTTTAAATGTGGCGGCTAGGAGATTTTCTGTTGAATATTGCTAACTTTATTTACGTTCGTCCCGAACATAAATGATGCAACGCGCGCATACAATAACTATGACGTTTCATCTCTGTGTGTGCATGTACTAATTTTCTAATAATTTCAATGAGATCAAAAATCTAAAAGACTAATGCGGTAAAAATTAAAATTAATTATTCCAATAGATCGCCGAAGCAAAATTATAAGACACTAGTCTAGAAAATTATAAATTGTGATTTTTAAATACGAGAATCATTCCGGTTTTTGACGACACAATCAATGGGTTCGCGCTGGCTGGACTATTAGGCGCAATGCCAATTGAGACAGTAGCTATGTTATTCACTGCGAGGAATGAAGCTACCGTCTCAGTTAACCTTAGCTGTGGTAAATACGCGGATGTGATCGTCGCGTGGGTGTTGTGAGGCAGGCTGAAGGTTATAAGACAGGCGGTATGTTGCTTTAATATAAATCGTTTAATTACCCTTCTTGGTAAATAAACATCGTCATCGGTCGTCTAAGCCTAATCACGTCCATTTATACGAATTAGAACGGGTAGTGCAGCAGATGTTACTCTGGCTATTTCCTCCTTGAACCCATCCAAAACTGCAGGACCGGATGCTATACCGGCTGAATTTCTCCTCCGTTACCAACAGTATTTGTCACCCTTTCTTACTAAATACTTCAATAAACTTATGGAAGGTGAACTGGTTCCGCCAGAATAGCGTCATGCCCATGTTACGCCAATTTACAAGAGTAAGGGGTCTCGCAGCAACCCTGAAAACTACCGCCCCATCAGATAACCTCGTTGGTAGGAAAACTCTTCGAAACAATCCTTTATAGACACATACTTAAATTTATTGTCGAACGGGATCTCTTAAGAGATTCGCAACATGGATTCAGGCCAAATTTTTCAACGGTGACAAACCTTTTAACCTTTTATGCAGATTTTTGGGGCTTTTTGGATTAAAATGTTCTGCTTGATATTTTATATCTGGACATCACTAAAGCTTTCGACCAAGTACAGCTCTTACATAAGCTGCAAGCCTTTGGCATTCAAGGACCCATCCTTGACTGGATTGCAGCTTGGCTCACCAACCGCATAGTTTGTTGTAATTGGTGGGGAACAGTCTGATCCTGCATGTGTCACCAATGGGACCATACAAGGCTCCGTCCTAGGACCCCTACTCTTTTTACTTTACTTTCACGATTTTTGGTACGACACCGAGCATGTCGTATGCAAATTCGCTGACGATTCTAAAATGGCCACGGGTCTGACTACCCCCTCTGCTAATTTCTGCTTTCAGCAAGATATCGATAAGCTTGGTGACTGGAGTCGCGTATGGGAGTTATCTATCCACCCAACCAAATCACATATTATCCATTCAGGTACCAACAATCCCAACTTTTTGTACTACTGGGGAGGCATCCTCCTAAACTCTGTCCTTAGCACCTGCGACTTGGGGGTAACTGTCGACCAAAATCTTAAATTTAACACTCATATTACAAACACTATATCAAAGGCAAACTCAGTCATGGTCCTCATCAATCGTACAATCCCCTGAAGGCAAACTAATACTCATTTAAAACTTTTCCTCTCGCTTGTTAGATCAATTCTCGAATATGCAGTTGACTTCTGGTGTCCCTTCCTGAAAAAAGGACCTGTCAGCTCTCGAACGAGTACAAAGACGCTTCACGAAAAGGGTCCATGGGCTCTATAACACTCCTTATAACCAACGTCTGAAGATACTTAATATTCCCTCCTTATGGTGGCGGTATGTCAGAGGCGGAATTATTACTCTGTTCAAAATTCTCAAACTTGATTTCGGCGGTCCCAAACTAAACGACCATTTCAGGCTACAGACCTACCAAGCCACACGCGGCCACACATTAAAACTAAAATTTTCCTTCCACAAGCACGAGTGGGCGAAACATACCTTCTTTTCACGCTTTACCTTTTATGGAATGGTTTCCCACAAGCCGTAGTCTCTGAAAATTCTATTAATTCCTTCAAGAACTTGTTCGATGTCCACATCTCCACAAATTCCCCACCTTGTTACATTTTTCATTGGGTAATTATGACGCCGTAGTTGTTTGTTTTTCTTTATTGACACATATCTCAAAGGCTATCAAATTATAGTTATCAAGTTATTGTTGTATTTTACCATACCTTTATAAAATTGTCTTAAAACTCTTTATTTATTTTGTTGTTAATATAAATCATATCAAAAACCAAAACTGGTAAAAGGGGCCGCCAAGTTCCGAATGGTTCGGCCCTTCAAAGGAGTGATATCAACAC
>JAHWFP010136704.1:0-10662 GCA_023313725.1 Lithobius niger | reverse complement strand
TAATGCTGTACCGAACGAGAATTTTTCAGGCGAACCGAACCAAACCGAACAAACCTTAAATAAGCCGAACACCGAACACTTCCGAACCGAACAAACATGTACCAAACCAATCTATCTTAAACTAAATGTAAAAGTACTCAGTTCACAAAGATTTATCAAAGCACAAGTTTCTTAACAAATATAGGTATTTTCACATGGACTTGTAAGTCCATAGATGTTAAAACTCTGTTCTAACATAAAAAAATCCACTACTTTTACATTTTCCCTTTTAACTTCTGAACCGTTACAGCTAGGAACTTGTGGTTTGGACCAACAGAAAGCTGGTGAAAAACCTTCAAAATGGTGTATTCAAACATCAAAATCCGTCAATTATAAGTGAAAATATGTTCGGTTTGGTATTTTACGTTTGAAAGACCGAACACCGAACCGAACCGAACACCCTCTGTTCGGCCAGGTTTGGTTCGGTACAGCCGTACTTTTCACTAGCAGTGGGATCCGCAGTCGATTTTTTTCAAGATGGGCGTCAAGGTGGTTTTAGTGGTGGACTCTGGAGAGTGGCTATGGGAGATAGCTGCCGAGAAAATGACTGCAATGAAGCTGTGAGCCATCTGACCGGCAAAGCGAAAGTGTTCTGCATTTAAGCCGTCCGGACCCGCAGCCTTGTCATTCTTCATTGCCCGGAGGAGGTGGAGGACTAATTTCAGGAGGGGAAAGCTGATGCTGATCAGCAGAATGGTCGATCAACTCCAGTTCAGGGTTCTTGGGCGGGAGGTCAGGTGCGGCGAATAGGTCGGCAAACCTGCCTCTCCAGGAGTTGCAAATGGCAGACGAACCACTGGCACCATCAACTGTCGTAGCAACTGGGCAGGGAGCCCGTGAGGTTTGACGGACGGCAGACCAAAAGGCGACACTGTCCCTTGCACGCATGTTGTCCTGGAGTGCAGTTGCTCTCAAAGATCTGTCATTTAGACAACACCAGCGTAAGGCATCCTTGAAAGCCCTCCTTGACCTCCTGCGAGCATCGAAAGTGTCTCCTGCTCTAGGCCTGCCATCTTGGATCTATCTTGCTGGTGAGCAGTGTACAATTGCTATTTTGTAAACTTGAAGCCTAACTTTTTAATTGTGAAAACCACCACCGCAGGAAAATGGCAGCACCATCGCCAGACAACCCAAACTTTTTATAAATGCTAAAAATATCTCGCTGTCATATTTTATTTACAGCTTATTCTAACAATTCTGGAAGACCTTCATTTTTTGCAAGCATCTTTATCATTTGTCTTCAAATTTCTGTTAGAAACTAACCTTTTTTTAGTGTTTGCGTTGGCTGGCTGCACTGCGAATGCAACATTTGGTTTGTGACAGAACATTTTGCCGCAATGTTTCAAATTGCTTAAGCACCTGTACCACCATAACAATGAATCGAGTACCAAACACCAGTTTACAGCGTTTCTAGGTGACTCAAAACAATAGGGGTTAGCCCCTTTTGTATTAGTCTTCCGGCCAGAGTTTGCTCATGCACTTGCTAGGGATGGGTCGGTAACCGAATTTTCGGTTTTTACTAAAAACCGGAATCGAAACCGATTCGGATTTAGAGTCGGTTTTTCGTACGGTGTTCGAAAAATCAAAGATTAATTTGTGGTTTTGAATTTTTTAACAATTATCATTTTCTACGTATAATTCAAATCAAAGTTCCGAACTTATTTAAAACGAAAATACTAGAGAAAAATGGTGTCACGGCTAGACCCATGGTCTATAACGCTGCTTGAAGTGAAAGCAGGAGCGAGTTAGAAGCACTGTTACTAGAAAAAAAAACGAGAAATATCTGGTTGGGGTGGAGGGTGGGAAAAACCAAAACCGAAACCGTGGTTTTGTGGGCGTGGAAACTGGAACCGAAGTCAAAAAAAATGAAACTGACCCATCCCTATCACTCGCCAATCTAGGCTCAAAACATGTGTTTTGTTGTATGTATTTTTGCATATAGGGGGGAGTGGAGGATGGGTTATGAGTGTTGAAGATATTTTTCCTAATGATTTCAGAATTTTAAATACACGTTTTAACTGCTCCATGATATGAACGTATTAAAAATGTGCCCTGATCAACAGTCTGGACAGTAATTGTACTAGGCCTATGCAAAATAAAATAAAATGAAAATAATGCCAAAAAAAATATTGTTTTATAAAATAAAATAGGCTGTACGCACACTAATTTGACTATACAAAGAACTGGAAACAAATTAAGTTCTTTTTACTCGAAATTCAACAAATGAGTAACCTAAACAACCTAACCTTACACTAAAGGTGGGAAATTGCGCATTGGGCTGCTTGATGCACAACAAAATGTTTACACTGTCTTTCCACCAGATGCAACGACTCACGATGTTTTCCCTCGTAACAAATCGTTCCGAGCCAATTTGATGCATTTGGTGTGGTGCCAGCCTTAGGAAAAGATTTTCACCTCTAGCCTACCAACTGGGCTCCATTGATTGCGTTAAAGGGATGTATCCTCCTAATGAAGTACTCATCGGTATTTCTGATAACGCCGCATGATTATGCGCCTAATCGATACGCCGCCTAATATTCAAACCTTTTTTCCTGCTGTTTTTTCCCTAAAATAGGCTGACATGCAAACCCAAAAAACACATCAAATTTTTGCCTTTGAATAAGTTGCATTCCTTCCGGCATGGTGGCGCTTGTTGCCCGTAGGTGCCCATACCACTTCCTCTTGATTTCTGTTTTGAATGCAACGTGGAAGTAGTTGTGCCGCTCATCCGTGTTTGGCTGGGTCTTGTGGGAAGATTATCACAAACTCCAGCCCAAAATCTCGTAAAAGATGACATCAGGTGACAACCACCCTTTCTGCCACCGTTGTAGGGAATGTGATTTCCGCAAGAATCTGTGGAAGAGTTGCAAGAAATACAGCAAGAAACACATTGTGGGTTTCGTGGCCTGTGGGCCAAGTCCAGCATGAAAATGGACCAGAAATTACGGCAATCCGCTGCGGTGGAAGCTAAGTCAACTAATTCCTCTCAAACCCCATCGGATTTGGTTCCCCCGAGTTAGAAACACACTTGAGCGTGGTTGGACTGCCTCATTATTTACTTATTGTTGATCCCCTTACTGCTTATTACCCCCAGAAAATCAGTGCACACCACCGATCGAGCAAGCGTTAGCCGAGGAGATGTTGGCAACTGTAAGTCCAGGGATGAATCTGCCATGCGTCTTGTCTAAGTTATTGGCGGAAAACCAGGAAGATGAAAGTCTCGCATTGAGCAGTCAAGTCGGAAAATTGTGAGTGAAATGGTGCCAAACATTCTCCCCTTTGAAAGACTATCCAAGTGTTGTAAATGTTAGATTCTGCGTAGGTCCCAAGTCTAGTATAAGGGGGCTACAGGAGAGGGTAACTCCTCTCCAACCCCCTACATGATTTATCGATGCTTGAAGCTGATTACCACCTCTTAGCAATCCGGGCGTTGCTTGTGTGTACTCAGATCAATACCAAGATGAGAGGGCTTAAGAGTAATCACTTCCTTCTGTTTTTTTCTGTTCAGAAACTGGAATAAGTTCTGAATGACTAGAACCCCCATGACAGATTATGGGAACTTTGACATTGTGAAGTCAACCTCCCCGATCGAAAGTAATGCATCGGACGCTCCTAGATCAAGGAGGTTAGTCGTAAGATGGAGGCAAACCCCTTCCGGCAGGAAAGGGTCCCCTCCCCCCCAAAAAAAAGACCACATTAGAGCCTCTCTCTTTTTAGTTCTTCCTACAATCGGGTTTCGGGGTCCCTTGTGCGAAGCGGTATTCCAGTGTCAACAAATGCCGGCAGAAGCCGTATTCCACTGTCAACAAATGCCGTCAGAAACAGAAATGGAGCTTAATTCATGACACTTTCGCCCATTCCATGTGCGCATCCTCACTTCGCAGTAAAACTATTTTAAAGGATGAGCCGTAGAGCTGCCTTTAGGGAATATGTGGCCAATCCTACGGGGAGGAGAAATGAATCCATTCTGGAGGAACTAGACTGGGGAACTCGCCATCTCCATAATGCTGTATTTCATTGCATACATTCTTACTTCGAGTCAGCAAAAGGATTAGCGGCGAAGGACATGTAGGACCTGCTGCGCCTTACACTTTGGCTAATTCATAGTACGACAAACTTGTTTGGAGGAAGCTTCTGGAACTGGCCCCTGAGCTAAAAGAAAAAGCGAAACCAACAGGCCAACAACACCAACAGAAACCCAACAGAGCCGGGCCTTTTTGGAACCCCCAACCAAGACCCCATGGGAGAGGCAGGCAACATCCCAGGAACCACTTGAGGAACACCCAGATGTTCCCACGGCCGTGACTGCACCCTTTCACCAACAGTTGGGGGACAGCCTCCGCTTCTTTGCAGAGGCCTGGGAATAACTCAACTTACCCCTTCGTGCTCGCAGTAGATTAGTCCAGTTCGGCTACATCCTATCTTTGTTGAAGAAACCACCACTTCCATTCTCCTACCTGCCTGGATCGTAAAAAAAGGCGAAGACCCCCTACAGGTTTCGAAACTCCTGGTGAAAGAGCTATCTGAAAATCGGAGGTGTCCACCCCAGGACTTTGCAGCCAAGCTAAGTTATCCGAAACTAAAAAAGGGAACCCAGGTTATCTTCAACCTGTTTTCTGAACAGGCTCTTTGAACAAGAACATTTCAAGATGGGGACTCCGACCGCGGTATGGGAGGCACTCTAGCCGGGGGAACTTCTTGACATCAATGGACCTGGAGGACGCCTAGGGTATCTCCACATCTTCTTATTCTTCTGGAGAGGGATAGTTTTCCACTATGAAGTCCTTCACTTTGGCCTT
This sequence comes from Lithobius niger, assembly GCA_023313725.1. Lineage (NCBI taxonomy): Eukaryota > Metazoa > Arthropoda > Chilopoda > Lithobiomorpha > Lithobiidae > Lithobius > Lithobius niger. The sequence goes on along the minus strand of JAHWFP010136704.1, from coordinate 5,824 downwards.
TGTACAGCACCCCATGTGTTCACTTCCATCCTGAAACCTGGGCTGGACCATCTTCTTCATACGGGGATCAGAGTCCATTAGTCTAGGAGCTAGCTGAATGCACGTATGGACTTTTATGTACTCTGTTTGACTGCTGGGCATTATTACACACCTACAGGAGTGAAACACAATTGGTCACGTCCTAATCATGGTCGTTTGGCCGCCATATTGGGAACTACGCCCAATGATATCTCCTTCACTGGTGATCCTATTTTAACTTTGTTATAGCCCATTTTAATCTCCGTTAAATGCCCTACAACTTTTTCTGTACAATTTTTTTTGATATTTCCATTATTTTTTGAAAAAAAGCATGATTTTAATGATTATTACGCTGGCAGACGACCTGTCGAAGAAACTCACCCCGACGACCGAATGGAAACTTGTCTCGTCCGTCTGCCGGTGATCTTCTCAAAATGGGGGACCCCAATTGTTGATCTCTGTACGACGCAGCACAACACTTAGCTCAAGAACTTTGTGTCGTCCTACCTGGACGAGAGAGCATGGACAGTGAACAGAGTTCGACTTAAGACAGAATGTCAGCATACATGTTTCTCTCCCCCCCCCCTACAAATCCCCCCTCATCCAGAAGGTTGTGAAAAAGGATCCTTCATTTATGATAGCCCCCCTGTGGCCAGCGGCATCCTGTATCGACGAACGGATGACCCTGAATAAAGAAGACCCCCATCGAATGCCGCTGGGACACGACCTCCTTTCCCAGCACTCAGGCAGAACCTGACATCTCTTCACCTTCACATTTGGAGACATTGAAGACCAGCCTGCTGGTAGCAGGGTTCTTCGATAGGGTGGTCTAGCGGATGATGCACTACCATAGGAAAGTAAGTGGAAGAGATGGTAGACGTGCCTGAAACACCGTGTACGACCCTACAACCCCAACACTCAACAAATTTTTTTTTGCAGAGGGCTCTCTTGTACATCCATGAAAGGATACCGAGTAGTGCTCAACTCTATACTGGCTATCGTGAGGCGAAGTGATGTAACATTAAATGTGCCACTCAACAAGGCTCATCTGGGCCCTTGCGTTACAACAGCACCTGTCAAGCAGTCCATACGAACCTTTGAACATGGCACCGTTATTCCCCCAACTGGTCCACGATTTCCCTCCTACACCCTCTGGAATGAAGTGCGAAGACCTTGAAACCGAATGAAACCCCCAAATCCACTGTTAAAGCTTTATTGGCATTGAGGGACAAGACGACTACGAGAGATTACAATACCCTTTATGCGCATTACGTTTTTATCTCCACTCCACCAAGCATCTCAAACGTAACCCCCATTCAAGGAGTACCTGGAACCCACTGTTCTTCAGGATCAAAGCCGAGTTGGGTGAATCATTTCCAGATCCCCCTGTGACGGTGGGATTTGCGCGTATGAATGCCAAGGGGACTGCTTGACCCTTTCCTCATTAAATAATAAGGGGACATGAACTGAGAGCACTTCCCTCCTGTTGGGCCTTCACAGCAGGAGACCCCCTGGCCAAAGTCATGAACGCCTTTGGAAAAGTCTTAACGACCTTCACTGCCCACTACTTCTGTGACTGCCAAAATATGCTTACCCAGACACGAGGTGAGAGTCGGCTCTGTTTTAGCGGGAATGTAGAGACCACAAAACTGTTCAGTAAACTTAAGGTGAAGACTCGACCACAGGAGGAAAATTGAAATCGGCTGTGACACGCCCGTAAGTATCGCTCGGGTTCGCCAAGTCCTATTACCACTGCACAAAGAAAGCAAAAAAATAAGCTTTTTAGCATTCACATAAACATGGAATTTTACAGATTAAATTAGTTTTTACTTAATTCTAAAATACTTGCCTTCCCATCTCCCACTTGGCAAACCGAAAGGTAAGGCAACGGAAGTGGTGTATACTACGTCACCATGCGGGAGGGAGCGTGACTTACGAGAAGGCAAAAATATGAGATAACTTTTAGCGTTTGGATGCGCATCTATTTTAGGGACAAATAGCAGAAAAAAGTTAAGTATTTTAGAATTAAGTAAAAACTAATTTTATCTTTAAAATTACTTATTTACAATATCCCACACATCTTGATGGTGGCATACTTTTAACATTCGAACATTAGCCGTCACGTGTCATTATGACGGCAGTAGCTTCTGTGTGACCCCCCAGTTCCCATAGCAACACAGTAGTTTTCACAAGCCTGCTCATAGCAGTTTTTTCTTTCCTTAGTCCATGAGGCAGTACCGAAGTACTGGAAGCAGATGATCGAGGCATGAAAGAATCTCACTTTTTTAATATCTGTGTTTGCCATGGCTTGTTTATTGCCAATCGTAAACAAACCACTACCCCACTTATTCCGTCTCCAACGATCGGCTGTGCTCATTGTGAACTTAGAATGACGGCCACTCAACTAAACAAAATTCTGAGCTGCTGTGTTATATAATGAACAAAACTGGCTAATCAGATTTTCCAAGCATCATTATTTTTTATTTTGTCGTGGTTGGTGATGGACATAACTCCATTTCAATGGATTTCTGTCAATTACCTATGCGTCAAGTGAACAGCGAGTTAATTATAGTTCACCAAATTACGCAAAATTTTCAAAACAGCCGCTCAAACAACAGCATTTGCTTATTTTTGGACAGACTGATTAAAGATGTTCCATTGCTCGGCTGTCTTCGTCAGGCTTTTTCACACTGTTTCGAACATTTGTTTTTCCTACATCTTTTTTGGAGGATTAGAATAATAATGCTAAAGAAAGCTTGCAGGCAAACACTGATTGTGAGCAAGCCTCTTATATGAGTGGATGGTTTTAGGATGGTGAGATGACAGAAATGGTTGCGTGAGGAAGATCATATAACGTAGAATAATATGCCCAACCCTATTTACACTCGCAGTGACCATTCTTTCATTAAAATAGGGTTGTGCAAGTCAACTGCCGCATGACAGCTGTTTGTGGCTTAACATATCCTCTATTACTAAACATCTGGCATTCTGGTTCGATTTGGTGGAAGCAAAGCAACGTGTGTTGTGTGTAGCATGCGTTTTTGGTAGTAAAGTACTGCAAAATAAGAGGCTCATCCAACAAAGCCACAAAATTACCACAAGTGCTATGGTAATTAGTTTGGTGGTAATCTTGCAAGAGCATAGTCTTTTTTTTTTGGCGTTAAATCTCTGCACTTCTATACCTTTCCCAGTCCACTACATGTTTATTCATTGTTTAAGTGGAATTTCTACTTCACATTTTGTAGCCCAGTGTTTACAGCCAACTAAAGCTAGGCTTCTATAACTAGGTGCCTCGTATACATTAACCCATAACAGCCTAGATACGTACGCCTAGAACGTACGCCTTCAACGTATAACAGCGAAAAACTTAAGTCCCAGCGCGAGCTTTGTGAGGGGGTCCCGGGGATACCGAGCAAAGCGGGCAGTCACAGCCCAGTGGTCAGCTTCGTCGGCTCCAAACCAAGAGAATGCCGGTTCGAATCCGAGAACTGACCTAAGACTTAAAAAAAAAGGATCTGAAAGTCTTTCAGGCGGTTATGGGTTAATTGGTCCTTTATACTTCTGCTGTTACCGCAGATCTCCTATTAACAACCATGGTAAAGCTACGCTCCCTCCCTCCATGCTAAGTCAGAAAATAGTGAAATAACCCTGTTATAGCCGCCCCCCCCCCCCCTCCGGTCCCCATCAATATTGTATCCGCTTAAATCATTGGTTTTCTTCAACAAAATTAACAGCATTGAACTAACTAAACTATTACACTAAATTATGAATAAATAAGAACAAAGGCATTGCGTTATTGCTGGACTGTACCCAGGTCATGTACACGAGCGATTGCATAGACACCAACTTTTCTGTGATAGAATCAGGCTACACATCCTCCCAGGGCAGAAGTTAGATTCTACAAATAAATTATAGTTTTGTTTTAGTTTTTTTTACCGATTAATTTGAACAGTCTTATGGATATTTAGTATGCGATTTACGGTAAATTAGTTCCAAGGACAGGACATTATCACAGTAGGCCTTACTGCAGCAATAATTAATACAGCTTATTATGCCTAGCAGTGACTGGCTGTACTTGTTCTTGGTCTTAATACCCCAGTCCATAAATTTAGACATCTGACTTGGAGGCGTTCAGTCGTAATCCCACGGATGGTAGCTTTGCACCACTGGCTGCTCGATGGACTTTGTTCCAAATGCCAAATTAGAACAATGATACAGTCTAGAATCTTCCAAATACCCCAGTAAATTGCCCCCCAAAATTGTTTTTTTAAATCAAAATTTACCCTGCTGCTTGGCAAGAAGGTGGTGGGGGGTGGCGACGTTAAGGTAATATAGAAGGATGAGGCAAAGAATTGCTTGACTCGTGCTCACCACAAACAGCAACACTTAAAAAGTGTTGGTTTCTTTTAGCATTTATTTTATTTTTGTAATATTTTATTAAACCTATTAAAATCGGGGGTGTTTTCTTTGGGGCCAATTAATCGTCCGTGTGACTGTAACCAGGTTACTCTGTTCGATCCCTGGACAAAAATCGATCCCTGGACAAAAATAAATTACAAAATAGCCTGCTTTGTCTCTTGTGCCAAGTTTAATCAAAGAAGGCCACCAAGATATGAGTAATGAGTATGGCAGGCTATTTTTCCATTTCTCCCTCCATCTTGAGGAGGAAAGCTGGGGAGGGAGGGGGTGGGGGTGATCTAAAAAAAATAAGTAATGGTCGGTCCGTAATTAATAAGCTCGACGGCCCTTGAACCTATAATAGCCTTGGTTTTTGTTTGATGATTTTATATCCCATAACCCCCCCCCCCCCCAGGGGGGCGCCCGTAGGCACACATGCCGAAATGCTTCAATGCTTGAGCATCCTTGATAGGGACCTTCAAAAAAGTCTGTTAAAATGGTGGAGCTTACAATTCTCAGCATTATTAGCATGAATAACGATTATTTTATAACTACGGTAGTATAATTTAGATTCCTGCTGGCTGACAGCTATCGACTAAAATTGTAAAAAATTTTACCCCAATTTTACGTTTCTTCCACAGGAAAATGTCGAGTTGTACGTTAACAGACTGGATTCTGAAGAATCTGTAATACCCTACGAATATCACCAGTAAGTAACTGCAACTTCTTTATTTAAGTTTGTCTTCACTTCTTGTGACCATTGTAGCAAAAAAATAAAAGCAATGTGACGTCAAAGAAATGATAGGTGAGAAATGTACCAGAAATTTTTCAGCTGGTTCCGCTACCAAGCTTAGTAACCCGGTATGTTATGTGCTGTGATTCCAACACCCAATTTTTAAATAATAAAAACAAATTTTATTGAATAAATTGTTTACGTCTTGTACGTTTAGATTTCAAAGGAAAGGTTATTCGCCTTTCCAATATACTTGCAAATTTTCAAGTCTGGTTTTTCTGGAGTTGGAGGGGCTGAGAACGACTGTCTTCGTCAGACTACCACATCACCACTCACTTCGTCACAATCGTTCGTCTGCCATTTGAATGCGACACGGAACCATAGCCTCCGTAACTTGCAGGCCAGTACACCATTTCTCCCGCAGCAACTTATGTTTATGTGGGAGATACAAGAAACGGTATACGCATGAGGGCCAAGCAGCACCTGGCCGACACCAGGAATGAGGTTGTAACGAATGACATAGCAGTCCACCACAAGGAAACTCTACACCGAATCCACTGGGAAGGCACTGTGACACTCAAATTCATTGCAAATTATAAAGTGCATCTGAGAAGCCTAGAATCTCTGGCTATTCAACACCACAGCCAAGAGAAGGATGTGCTGATGAATATCCAG
>JAHWFP010136703.1:0-26803 GCA_023313725.1 Lithobius niger | reverse complement strand
GGTATTAGTAGACGCAACTTCCGCTAGAGGTCCGCGTAGGATGGGAAGAGGTGAGACGGTACATCTAGTTAACTTTCTAATCTATGCTGCAACCAAATGCATCCTTGGGGAACCTTCTGAAAATGGCGGCCATCTTGGAAAAATGGTAACACGACAACGTTTTTTTTTTTTTACAATTTCCACGAAAACGGATGCCTGTACGACATAAATGTATCAGCACAAGCTAAAAAATAATTAAATTCAATACAAAAAAAAGTTGGTTGTAGAACTCTGCAGAATGAACGGTTACAAAGTTATTGCCGATTATATATAATCCAATTTGGCGCCATCTTGGAAAAGTGTCAGTAAAAACATATGTATTTTTTGCTCAGTTTTCCCAGAATATTGTGTTAGGTGTCTTTCTTTACGTTTATTGGATCAAGATATTTAATCGCAATAAATTCATGTCACTGCAGTAACTAGTGTGCCATGGTTTGGGCGGAATTCGCCCTCATTTTGTACAAATTGCGACCATTGTTTGAAACATATAGAACGGCTTGTGGCCCAAGCACAAATTGATGGAATTGTTCACTTCTGTGAAAAGCATGAAATTTGGTATGGCTGCTCATGATGGGGAAAAAATAGCTATGATAGCAACTTCAAAGGGGGGGATAAAGGTTGATTCTTTCCCCCTCCCCTTCCAAACAACGTTTTTTTGGCTGTAACATCTTAACCGTCAACAAATCAAAATTAGAATGTGAAGCAAATACGTTCAGCACACAATTCTGGACAAGAAACGTGATATATATCGTTAAGGGAAAAACAACCATTGAACCCCAAAATCGTATTTCAAGTTTACCCACTTAATTTGAAAGTGCCATTGCGAGCTTTCTAATAGCTCGAAGTAGACATGCTTAGGATTTTCTGAAAGGTGGGGATCTATTCTTTCCATCAATCCTTACCAAAATTGTTTAACTTAAATAGGGACCGTCCTATACGTACATTTAAAAGTGAAGAGGTAATGGCGTAACGGCGAAAGGAAGAGAGGAAGTTAGCTTCAATCTCAGTTGGCCTTGGTTTTAAGCAATCAGTATAGGCTGAGCTCTGCGTTTCTCAGCCACGACAACCACCATTTTAAAATTAGGGTGCGGGTGGGGGGGGGGGGGAGTTCTTATTCATATTCTTCGTGCGCATCCTAATGTCAGACCCTGCCGCCCGACGAGGGTGTCGGTCTAGAAAGAAACTCGGAACGCAACGGCGCCGCCGCATGAAAAGGAAACGAAAACTCAATAGGCAGAAACGAATTCCCCAAGTCAAGGAACCCCGAAGTCCTTGGCGTTAACAAATTAATGGACTCGCCCATTACAGCGCGAAAGATCGGGCCGTCAACCAACGCCCCCGCAGCCATTCAGCCTTAAATGGCCGAAACCATAACAATGGCAATCATGACGACGGAGTTAAAAGGAGGGGGAGGGGGGTAGCAACAGGATTGGTCGGAAGAAGAAGAAGAAGAATAGCTTCATTCATATTCATCTTTCAAGATGGTCCATTAGAGAATAAAAGGGGAGGGGAGTCAGTCATCATCATCAAACCAATTCGCTGTCCTTTTCATTATCATTGAGCCCCGTTCGCCGTCATGCATATGAAAAACAACTTTGGCTTTGAGCCCCCACGACGACCAGACAGAGAGATCTTTTGACTTCGATTCGATCCATGTGGGTCAGCAACGAACTCGTGAAAATCCAGCACCGTTTGTTTTAATTTTCGGTTTAGTTACTTGAGTTCTATCCATTTGGCACTTTTTTTTTTAATTTTCCGAACTTATTAATAACGGTGTTGGATGCACCGTTTGCAATGCTGGTGCGGTTTAGTCGCTCATGTTTCACTGAATTAAGTTTCTTCAATCATATTTTTGAGAACGCTGGGTAACAAACGCTGATTTTCGTTCGCTTCGCTCACTCAATCAGCGCATCCTCAAATTGCAAGATGCGCCGTGTTAAAAATTTGCGCGCTCAAAACTCGTTCCACGAAACAATTTTTCGCTGGCTAATAATGTTGCTCCCATGCCGAAGTCCGTTCTAAGCACGGCTGGTGTTGGAAAACAATATCTTTTCTGACAGAAAAAGAAAAAGAATTTATTGGAGAAAACAATGCAGCAGCAATGGTGTCACAATAATCCTGCAAACAACAATGTCTTTACAAACATGCATTGTATTTGGTTTCATGAAGTCACGTAATCGGGCTTGAGTGAAAAAGACCAAATAAATATCTGTCTGCTCCCGGGTTACAGGGCTTTGAAAGACACAAAAAATGTGCAGTCGGATTCATACGGAAAAAAAAACCAGGCCACAGGACGTGAAAGCCACCGTCTGTTCCCGGGTAACGGAAATGAATGAAGGATGATGAAATGAATCACAAGATACATGGATTGAGCGAGCGAAGCAACCTTACCGCAATTACCCATTTTCAAGAACCGGAATTATTTAAATTACACATTTCACTGTTATGGGGCAGTTGTACTCCTAGAGTTGCCCGTCTTCATGACGAGCTTTACAGCTAGTTATTATATAATAGATATCCGTCAAGCAGACCCGGTTAACCTGAAATAATTGATCGCCTGCGAGAAATGGATCAGTCCAAATACCAAGGGGTGGCGAAATCGCACGCGCGCCGTAGCGCGAGTGTGACTTTGACACCCCGAGATATAGCATGGGTAGACAATATGGCTCAACGGTAGGACTTGTGCCTTTGGTCTCAAAGGTCGTGGGTTCAATTCCCCACTCAGGCAACCTGACATATGAGTCCAAAAGGCAACGTAATTAGGTTTGCATCCGTATTCAACTAACCTACATAAATATTGCAAAAGCTATTTCGCTCAGGATGATCGAATATAGTGAGAAGGTATGTCTTTTTTAAGATCTAAACTAAATTCTGTATACTCTGTCGTTTTAATTAATTCAGTACTGCCTCAGTGTGTTTTATAATCTTCTCGATAATTTTAAATTGTGAGAGTTGTGGATTTTAACTTTGCAACAAAGCATCGAAACTGGATTTAATTTGTTCCATGCGAAATAATATTTTAAGTCAACAGTCATAGCAGTTTTAAATTCCTTCACCTTCCCCTGTCTCTCCCCAATATACAGGCGACGACCAGGGTTCAGACAAAGCCTGGAAAACCTGAAGAATCTGGATATCTCAGGGAAAATGAATGAGCCAAAATCTCAGAGAAATTTCAGGGAAAACATGACATTTTTAGAAAATCAGGAAAAGACAGGGAAATTTGAAAAAAAAAATGTCTTTGTGTCTGATCTGTAAATTCCAGTGAATTAGTAGATCAGAATCAAAATTCTAGACTAGTAGCAAATATTTTAATTTGTGCTTTAATATGATCAAGTATTGTAGATATAACTTCAAATCTCAGGCTGGTACCAAGATCTGTGAAGAAAATGCGTAGTCCCGTCTGGACTATAGTCTCTAACCAGCTATTTTCTGGGATGTTGGATTATGTTCATACAAATATTAATAAAGACATTAGCTACTGTCTGTTTCCCTGACTAAACATCTTGTAAACACGTGGAAACTGCCATTGGACGCACCTGGAAAAAAACCTGGAATTATCGGGGAAACTGAGAATAAAAAAATTGCCTGAACCCTGGGCGATCTCAACACACTATATTTCCTGTTCCGCAGCTGAGAGTGTGTTGTGTGTCGTTAGGTTTCCAACCGGAGGTGTCACACTGGGCGCCTTCGATAACTACCAATCCAAACTCAACCATCTGGAGGCAGTTTGGTACCGTTCACACACTGAATGACCATGAGCAAACTCCGCTCTGCCTCCAGACTGGATGAGTTTGGTCGAGTTTGGCTTGGGGGTTTTCGAAGGCCCTGACTGTGCTTGTAAATGTAGGAAGTCAACAACAAAAATGCGCATCCTATAAAACACCATCATCAGTGTTGGCGTGCAATGACAGAAAAAAATAAAAATACATAAACACGGGTCTAGATTTGACGTAAATAAATGATCGTGGTTTTGCTCGGAGGCGACCTTGAATTTAAGCGCATGCGCGGACGGTTCAGTGGGTTTTGGTAATGCTTTTAACTTTTGTCTAAATGATATGACGGCGACGTCGTAGCGATAGGAAAATACGATATGAAAAATTGCTGGCCGCTCTTGTCCTTGTCCCTCTGTTTTTCCTTCTAGTCGTAGCGATGCTGCAGTGACTGGGCGTTTTAAACAATTTTTCTTTCAGATTTTTTTTATTTTATTATTTGACTCGCGTAGAGATTGAGCGGCAGTCATTGGAAAAAGCGGCCCTGAGAAGCTGACTCACGCTCATCGTATACTTTTTGTTTGTTTGACCATCAAACGTCACCTTGCGGCGGGGGTGAGATTAACAATGAGAATGCATACGTGAATGCCACGGGCGGGTAGTACGAATTTTGGATTGGCATAATTTTATCCCCTCCCCCCTCCCCCGCCCCATGCTGAATTTTGTGGTACTGTATCCCTATCACATTAGGGAACGGTCATTATTTATCTCCGGGGGAGGGGTGGGGGTCATGGATTTGATCCCCCCCCCCACAGTTCTGATTGCGCAGTGCAGTGCCAGTAGAGTACACTGGACGTTAATTCCAGTCATTAATGTTTTTTTTTATTTTTTTATTTTTTACAGTAAACTGCACCGGAATAACGTCAACTGTAATTTCGTTCTCAGATTAGTGCATCTTGTATCCTCACGAAGCCAGTCTTTAATGCAGACTGCTTGCTTCATTTACCCTTTACCTTGTGATTTATTCTTTATTTACTGCTTGCATGGTATGGAGGCCAAGAAGCAAGTTGCGTTCCCTCCATGTATATGTTTGTTCCTTCTTGTGTTTGTTTGTGGCCTTTAGGACACCACTGAGAAAACACTGAACGTCGTACTCCTCCAAACCAACTGGACGCCGGATCGAATCTCACGACTGACAGATTTTTTTTTTAAATTAATCCTTTGAGCCTTAAGTCAGCCAAAGCGATTTAATGTTCGTGTGGCTGAATCGGCTCAATTTTGAACCTTACCAGATTTCTTTGAGAAGAAGAAAAATCTGGTAAAGGGAGGAGCCAACCCGGGAATTTGAACCGGGGGAAACCTCCGATCATCGTAGGGGCCGAAAGATTGTCCAGAATTGGCCCCCATAGCCGTTGAAGGAGCATGGTAGCCTCTCACTCTACCCTGGCCGGCAGTCCTGGCGGGGACTTTGCCAAGGTTCCCTCTCCAGGGGCTCGACCAGATCCGCAAACCTCCAGCAACCAGGCTGAGCTCTCTCACCACTCAGCCACGATGACCAATGGGACTACACACGGTGCTTTAAAAAAGTGACAGGGGAATTCAGTGTGCCAGTTAAGGGGTTGCATAAACCCACTTAGCCACCCTGGTTGGTTAATTTTTTTTATTTTTTATTTTATTGCTGGAACGAATTTTCGTACGAGTTGGCCTACGAATATTACACGGACCGCATTGTCGCGCTGTCTGTAATTTGTCGCGACCAAATTGTCGTGAACGGAATTTAATTGTCTTGGACCCACTGAACTACCCTCTTTAATGCTGCAACTTTCCGTGGTATGCGTGTAGACGAAAAAAAAATGCAGCTGCAACACGTCACCGATAAAGTCGACCGCTGCAAAATAGGAAGTTGCATTGAACGTCCAAAGCTCTTCCGGTAAAAATAATGCGTTAGGCAAGAAAATGGCCGATGATTTAGATAGAATTAACTTAAGCAGATGGCGGGCGGTCGAGAAAGAGAGAGAAAGAAGAAAGAAAGAGACACCTGGCGGTCGAGCGCTGCATGAAGACACATGTAGGTCTGTAGGAAGTGAAAACACCTTTCGCTGACTGACTGTATCTATAATATTCGTGATAACAAAAGGGTTGATGGGATATTGAAATTTACCGGAAGATGACGCGCTGCCAAGGATCTGCTGTTCACTATTCTTGCCCATTCTTTCCTGCCCAGCTGTAATTCCTTGAAAACTTCACGGCAAACTTGCAACTTTGGAAGTTACAATGTGAAGTTTTTGGTACCGTAGTGGCTACGTATACATGTCCAAAATAAGGAAAGAGGTGTGACTCGTCATTTTTCTCATTTGCTAGAGAAATTTTTCTCATTTTTCTTATTTTTCTGCATTTGCTTTTTTTGTGTCCGTCGCGGTTGCGCAGTTAGGACGCACCGCCATGGTAAGTGGGAAGTCGTGGGTTCGAGTCCCAGTCGGGGCAGTTGTCTTTTCTTTCTTTCTCCGATTAGTGTATCTTGTGTCCTCGCAAGGCCAGTCTTTAATGCAGACTGTTTTTGTTTTTGTTTTGTTCGTTATCTCTTCAAAGAAATAGAGCGAATATAGGCTACATCAACATGAAGAAGCAGACAAGTCCTCCACTATAGTGGGTCCAGCTGTGAAGGTTTGCAATATACTAGAAGACAGACGGCACCGTGGTAAAAATTTTAAGGTTTTCCAGCGGTGAACATGCACCTTTAACGTTTGCGCTGTTCCTTTTGAACAGCTCCATACACAGAAAGAATGATCAATATGCACAGCGCACAGCATTCTACACTATTTAAGAAATAAACAAAGAACGCCAATTTAACAAAGTTTCACCACTTTTGAGTTTACTTTCTACGGCCAAAAAAAAAAAAGGAGGGGGGGCTCGTATGTCTTAGTTCAGATCCAGCGACCTCTATTTAATTTAGCGAATGTTCGATTTTAATGTTTCACAGACAAAAACAAATAGACACAACCTTTGACACCACAATGAGACGTGCTGGGCAAGGGGGGGGGGGGGGAGGAGGAAGGGGGAAGAAACACGGATAAAAGCTTCAGACCAAAAACTGAAGAAAAAATTTATTTCGTCGAATTTTTTTTCCGCATTATTGTTTTTTAATCATTGGTTAGGTTAGCTTAGGTCAGTTTCCTTGGCTCGAATTTCATCTTACTGATTATCGGTTGAGTATACCATCAACTGCTACAGCTCTATTGAATGCTAGCTGAAGCTCGGGTGGTGTTGGATGCACCGTTTTCAACATTTGTACTGTCTGCTCTCTCGCGTATGTCCACGCTCCGCCAAATTAAGTTTCGTCAGTCACACGTTTGTGCAAACTTCGCCCTGGCACGTTCCTGTTACTTGGTCCATATACGAAGGCGCAACCCAGGAGTATTAGGCGTGTTCCGCGTCGCGTGGCCTGCTCTGTTTATCATGTTAGACTGTTCATGGCGGCTTGTAATGCTATGTTGGTGCGTTCACTGCCATTGAAATGAACGACGAAGGTCGCATTTCAGAAGTAAGTAAGTTACTCAAAGGCCTTACCTGCTCAGGGTTCAACACGAAGCTAGCATTTAAGAAATAAATGTCGTGTACTCACGTCGACCGCCCAATTTGGAGGCCCTGAGTTGAGGCCTCAAAATTTGAGACTTGAGAAGTCGAGAATTACAGAATTTGTGATTATCATTATTTTATGATGGTATCGTTCCATGCGTCTAGATTTTAAATTGTTAATTGATATTGCAAAGCGTCATATCAAACCACGGTCTACGGTTCCGGGTACATGAAGCTCAAACTGTAAATTGTATCTCCTGTTTCCTCCCCAACCCCCTCTCCCCCCCCCCCCCCCCTTCTGGCACCCCACAAGTGACAAGGTCCAGTAGGTTAGTTGGTGTCACCCTTCACCTATTACGTTGTTATAAGGGCATGTGGTGTCTTCCATTACCAACCAACCTTAAACAAAAGCACAGGTAGGTAGCTCCGTGGTCAGAACCTGCAACGCACACACAAGTGGGGGAGATTTTGTGGACACACTTCATGCACGAGTGAAATAGTTGGGGGGGGGGGGGGCGGGGGGTGGGAGGAGGTTTGCTGTATCGATCGGTATTAGTCTCTCTAAACTATGGAAAACAAAGGGATAATGTAATAAAATTTCACATTTATTGGTGCCCAAAGTATGGAAACACAATGAAATGTGTTAAAAATCAGTTAAAAATCGTAGCTGAGATTCAGTAAACATTTATTACAGGTGTTTGTTTATTTATCTTCCTACTGCAGCTTCAGTTCTCTTCATCTGTGGGGGAGGGGGCAGATTGAGAATATAGCGAGAGAGGTACATCGTAAGCGGCAGCAATGCCCCATGAGAAATAACTTGCGATTGGTAGCTTCGGCAATCCAGGTAAAGAAGGCCACCTAAGAAATAGTTAACGACTGGCAGCTTCTGCAATCCCGGTACATGCCGACGGGTACCAGCAGGGGGTAGCAACTGAACTGAACTGAACTGACTATACTACTATAATTCCAAGGTCTTTGCAACTGAACTAGCAACAATGCATTCCAAACGTTCACAATCAGCACGCCTTCCGGTGCTTGGCCGTTCCAGGTAACGCCAACATGGCGCCAGCTAACGTTCTGTTCTCGTCTGAATGAGATTCGCGAGAGACCAATCCTGCAATCTACTTATTTATTTATTTCACAAAATTATTGTAACGCCCCATACAGAGCATAACAGCAATTTCAGATTAAAACAATAATTTTAAAAGCAGAAGAAACATGACGGCGCTTATGGTGCCCACTGTTCTCGCCTCTGCTCTCGCTGGAATGAGATTCATGAGCTACACATCCTGTACAATTCGTCATCAATCCTGTGGTGTGCGCCGAAGACAACGCATCTATTAGAGGCAGGTTGCCACAAACGTGAAAACGCTGTTTATTTAAAAAACGATGCAAACATTGATTTCTAAAATGGAACAACTATTGAAAACTTAGTTCAAACTTTTGCCTATGCTAGGATAAATTTTGCAAACAGTTTCACAATTTAACTGTAGCTGTGCGTGTATTACCTTACTTGTCTGACTTAAGTTTCTCCAACATTTTTGAGCTACTGCGGCTGAATTTGCTCACCATGTTCAACCGTAATGGCGGTTGCCATCCCATAATCTCAAAGCGGAAGTATCACGCCTTAAGTCGTGAATTTACTAGTCCGGTAAACGCAGTTTACCATATATCATCCTAGGTACCAGCTAGCCTACATTATTAACACCGTAATTCAAAGAAGCAGGGGTGCTTTCGAAAATTAACCTGGTTGGATCAAGCAAAAGTAATTCTCGTTTTTTCCATACGTTACGAATTAGTATCAATTTTAACCCGAAATCGTCACTACAACGATTCGTCCTCATATCTACTCTCATTCACGTCGGACAGCAATAAATTACAAGACAGTATCATTTGGAACAGCAAGCAGGAGTTTATTGACGTACTTGCTGCTAAGGTACATTGAAGATTTACTCACTAATTCCTGAAGCTTATTTATAGAATTATAACACCGAACCTTCATCCACCCTGTACCGAACATACCATAAACTCATCCACCTGACACAGCGAATTAATGCAAATAAATGCAACGCCCCCCCCCCCCGTGGGGGGGGCTCGGTTCTGAGTGGTCCATAGTCGCTTCGTTTGCAGTGTTAGCCCGCTCACCCCCAGTTAACCTCAGGAATCAAGCTCGGCGAGCAGGGTTGTTCGGTTGTCTAGTTTACTGCCTGAAACGTAATTTGAATGCTACACGTACAGGCAATCGTCAAGGATTAAGCTAGATCAGGGAATTATGACGCGACATCTCGCACGACCTACGGAATTAGAACACGCAACAGCGTGTTTCTTCGCAACCTGCGTCAATAGGTCAATTTTCAAAGCACCCGTTGTGTCGTCTGCGACTGCAATGCCACCTGAGGAACAGCTCACGATCGGCAGCTTCTGCAGCCCGGGTAAAGGAATCCACAGACGGGTACATGCCGACGGTTGCGCTGGCTGGTGCATGCCGTTCTCAGATGGGGTGCCAGTTGTCTATTGAATTCGGTAGGACCCAGTGCAGATGGTGCATCACTGGAAGGTATATATTTTAGTACCTGTCTACAGGTGCGTTTTTTTTAACGCGCGTTGACGCTGCGGTAACGCATTTGCGGTTTGGTTTACGTGACATCTGTTGGGTACTGCACACATACCTGCGTCGACGTTGCGTTACCGCAAGCCGCTCGTGCGTTCGTTTTGCACCGCAATTTCCCCCTTCAACGCAGCGTTAAAAAAAACACAATTGCGTCTCTGAGTACTTTGTGTGACTTGAGCGGTGCACACACACACCCGTCTCGTTTACCGCAAAAGCGTTACCGAACGCAAACGCATCTGCGGTTTTTCAGTGCCTCGTGTGACCTGAGCGCTGCACACATCGGTGATTTAGCGCAAAAGCGTAAATGGGGAGGTTAAAAACCACCCTGAAATATGGAACGGATGCGAAAATTGCACGTTTTCTTCTTCGATACACCTTCATGGTTTGGCGCGTACTGCCGTTATTTCACGGTCAAGTGTGTGCATTGGCTACGTCAACGCAGTGGTATAGCAGAATCAGCGCGCGCGCGTGTGCATCGGGTCTTAAAGGGATATACCTCCAAGCGCCATTTTTCTCGATCCTCCACATCAAGTACGGCCCCAAAGGTCTATTTCCTTACCGTTAGTCTTTCCCTTGCTAAAAATCCTTTTTAAAATGGAGCGTCTAGGAGATTTTCTGTTGAATATAATGAAACTTTATTTACTAACTATCCGTCACTAAATGATGCATTGCGCGCGGACAATAATCATGACGTTTCATCTCTGTGTGTACATCTACTAATTTTCTAATAATTATCATGAGATATAAAATCTAATAGACTAATGCGGTAAAAATTAAACTTAATTATTCCAATAGATCGCCGAAGCAAAATTATAAGACACTAGCATAGAAAATTATAAATTGTGATTTTAAAATCCGAGAATCATTCCGGTTTGTGACGACACAATCGTTGACTTGAATCTGTCTCGTGTACTATTCACAAAGCCAACCGAGACAGCAGCTATGCGAGGACCGCAGCTACCAGCCCAGCCGACCTTGGCACTATAATTGCTCGGATGATGATCTGCGCGTAGCTGTAATTTGGCACGTGGAATGTTATAAGGCAGGCCGGATGTCCCTTTAATAACAGTAGTTTAAAATCCCTGAGCAATACGCAACTCAGTTTTTGCTTACTTTCAATCATAGACTTTTCGTGCAGTATGACCTTGGATGTTGCGAGGAATTTATTCAAGAGGTCAGCAGAGGATTGATTTTTTTTTAAAACCTTTATTACTATTACAGCAATTTTGGTTCTGTTGTCGTCATAAACGCGGCAATTAAATTATCGCCTTCACTTCAGCACGAATCATCACCTAATCATTATATCCGGGATTTCTTCAATTCCGTTTAGGCAATAAAATCCTACAATTAACTCTTGCTCATTGTGTGGTATCCGTGAACAACGCCGTTATACGGTTTTCTTTTTTCGTTTTCTAGGATCGTTTGTACTGTTACTCAACCAAAATCCGTTTTCTTTGAACGCTCTGCTTAACGCCTTATTCAGCCACCTCTTTTCGTTCGAAGTTTCCCACAATTATTATTTTTTTAATGACTGACCACGCTACTTGGTCAAGCTCCTCCGCACCCAGTCCCTACTCCACCGCTTATTGCCGCTGTAATGAGTGACCGATTGTTTTGTAAAGTCTGCAGTTTAGCCCCCACAAATATCGCAATTTATCCCCAACTTTCGTCATTTCCTTCTTTAGTCACTGGAACTAATGGTGATTTTCTCTCCCCCCCCCCCCCCCCGATCTCACCGTGAAACAGTGCGTGAACTGTATCGTGTCTCCCCACACGCATGGAACTAGGTTCCACTGGTAGCCGATACATAAAAAAGAATGGTTTAATCTGAATAAACACAAATCCCTTTAAACAAGAGCTGATCGATTCATAAGAGCATCCATGTATTTCCTTTCTTCGTCGTAATGCTAAACATTTAGATAAATGGCCTGTTTCGTTTGCCTGCAAATGAGTTGAAATTGCAGTACTGCATCTTCGGAGCAATTACCATTTTTTCGAGCACTGCTAGATATCATCCCTGCAGCAACAAAATAGGTCCTAGCTAGTTCGCCTGCAAAAACAGCATGGCCGCTCCCCACCAATAAAAAAACAAAAAAAAACTTGATCATTTCATGCAAACATGGCCATGTTTTTATAGTAATTGTGGTGGATTTAAAAACGCCTATTCACCGCATGAACGAAATGACTATATTGCTCTAAGATGACAGGCTGCCGCATCTAGCACCGTCTACCGTTATTTAGTTCTGTGTATCACTTGATTTCAACAAGCGAAGGGGTGTGCAAAGAAATTTTCCCTTTTACACAACAAATAAGCCACGTCCCTCCGTAATTATTGAGTGTAAAGTTGGTGCGTCCGCGTTACACCAGGGAGGAAGCGGTCAGGGTCAACGCTATCACTATCACTAGATGGCGCCCATCCAGCGGTTCAAAATCTCCGTTTCAAAACGGTCGACAACTGGGAAAAAAAGCACCCGTGATGTCGTTAGGCTTAACTTCACCGCTTGCTCTCTGGTGCACGTGGACGCACCAACTTTACACTCAGTAATTAAGGAGGCACGTGGCTTGTTTCAAACGGCCGAAAACGGCCTTAACAAGGTTTGTTTTGGGGAGGTTTACTCGCAACTGCGAACATTTGCTCGAGATTACGCTAGTCTATAGCTAACGTTGAAATCGCCAATCCCTGTAAAGACTTATGTTAGGTATAAGTATGATCAAATTAACCTTGAGTCGCTTGCAAACTCTTTAAACCCCTGTGATTGGTTTAATCCACCCATTTTGGTAATGTGGGATAAGTTATATGATATTTTGGAAAATGTAAAACTGCAATGTCGAGTCGAGTGTCTGTCAAAAAAGTTTGTGCCAGCACGGATGAATAAGCATATTCTTGACTTAATCAAAAGGGGAAAAAAATGTGGAATAAATGGCAAAAATACAACACTTTCGAGTTTAAACTGGAATACATTCAGTTAAATAAGGAGGTTAAGGTCCAATCTATCATTTGTAAAAAAGAATACGAAAACAACCTTGCGAAGTGAGCCAAGACGGATCCGAGACCATTTTTCAGGCACTCCAAACTCTGTAATACTGGTGGGGCCAAAATTCGTGCCCTACAATCAAATAATGGTCAAGTTTGCTACGAAACGGTCGATATTTGTAATACCTTCTGTACACATTTTGTAAGTATTGCAAATAATGATAATAGTAGAACTCATTAGGCTTAACACCGCAAAAATGTGTATCCCGCCACTGCAAATTGATGATGAAATGGTGAGGCAAGCATTTGTTAAATTTAACAAGAGTTCAGCAGGGGGACCAGATAATTTGCACGGGTTATTTGTTGAACGTATCAAAGATGTGATTTCTCCTATTCTTGTTGTGTTATTTAACAGAAACCTGAGCGAGAACTATGTTCCAAATGTATGGTGTAAAGCCTTTATCACACCCATTTTTAAGGGAGGGAATACGAGACTACCAGTTAACTATAGACTTATCAGTCTAACTTGTCATTTTTTGAAATTATTTGAACGTGTGCTCAACAACCATATTGTTAAATATATAGAAACTTATACTTTCTTTGAAGCCACCCAACACGGATTCAGACAGGGTCTATCAACGGTGACAAATCTGCTGAGTTTCTATGATCCAGTTCTTAAGTGGATGGATAATCGACAGTCGATAGATATTATTTACTTTGATCTGGAAAAAGCATACGATAAGGTATGCGGGAACAAATTACGACTCAAGTGTGCTCAAGTAGGGATAGTAGGCTATATTGTTGATTGGATTTTGCAGTGGTTAAGTAATCGTTAAGATTGCTGTTATTTTGGAGGGACAGCAGTCATCTTCGACCGCTTTGTTGAGTGGCTTACCCCAGGGGTCGGTGTTAGCACCAGTGTTATTTTCTATTTTCATTGCTGATTTTTGTTGTACCCCTGGAGTGAGCCACTCGAAATTTGCGGACGACTCGAAGATGGCTGCGGTTGTTAATACTGGTATGGAATGGAAACTTTTCCAGCATGCAGTGGACCAAGCTTTGGCTTGGAGTAATACTTGCCAACTTCCCATTAATGTAAACAAGGTGAAAGTTCTGCATGTGGGGAGAGACAACCCTCGATGTCAGTATTTTTTTTAACTTTGTGGAAATCTCGGAGGTCTCGGTAATGAGAGACTTAGGCGTATGTATTGACCATTCTTTCAATTTCTCCCATCATGTTGAAATTTGCACAAAGAAAGCAGTTGCAGTCTCGTTCATGATAGGTAGACCTATTGTGTCTAGATCACCAAAGGTCTTTATTCCATTGTATAAGGCTCTAGTACGGCTCCGTATTAGAATACGGCATACCTTTTTGGAACCCGCTATTCAAAAAGGACTCGCAAATCCTTAAAAATGTCCAGCTTCGTTTTACTAAAAGGATTTCAGGGTTGTTTAATGTACCGTACGATCAACGTCTACGCCGGCTTCAGCTTCCATCCTTGAAATGGAGGAGACAGCGTGGAAATTTGATTTATATGTATAAGGTGTTACACGGATTGTTGCCCAAACTTGTGAACTCTTGTTTTGTACTCAACAATTGTAATTATGAAACTAGGGGAAATTCCTTTAAATTGGTAATTCCAAACACCCATTATGATACTGCGAGGAACTCTTTTGCAGTGAGAAATACCACGTTTTGGAATGGTTTACCACAGGACGTTGTGGATGCGCCCTCTCTGGTCCGTTTTAAAAATAGACTAGACAGACATGCTAACGGGGAAATAGAGTACGACTTTGACTAGGATGTAGTTTCACTGACCACGGTCTTTGACTCGTTACCATTGCCTTTCTTACCTTCGTCGTCTGACCTTAACAATTTTTTGCTACCCTGGAACCGTTGTTATTGTTATCCAGTAGCCTATTATATTGTACTTTGATTTTGGTTTGCTGTTGTTATCGAGAAAATCTACCTTGTTTGTTTGTTTTTCGTTTTTCGGAGAACTTGCTAATATGTATCGACACAATCATAAATTGATACTGTCGACAAATGTTAATTTAAATAAATAAATAACCTGCCGTGTCCAAAAGTAAAAAACAAAAAAAATTGAATATGCAGCAGTAAGGTTTCACGTGAACTAAACACCACATCAACATTGTGGTTTCTAACACATTACAGGAAAGCTTCTTCGTGTTTCTTTCCTGTTTTGAGTTCGGTTCAGTTAAACCTTGACTTAAACGCCAAACGAATTCGTTTTTTTTTCTGACAGACTAAACTTTCACAAGAATGTACTTTATTGTTATTGTGTTTTTTTTTTCCTGGCTTTGTTCCATCGAAAAAAAAAACCTTCGTCTTCAGCTTTCCCTTCGAGTAATAGGTCCTATTTCCGGACGTATTGGTAGTCCCTTCCTGTTCGGGATGGCAGGGTGCGCAGCGAGCACCTGTTCCGTGGCTAGGCAACAGGTTGTATTTATGTATTTTCTACCCCTTCGCCACTAGTTGACCCCAAACACCCTGAGGCCAAAAGGGGGAAACCAGCTGGCCAAATGTTAGATGAAAAAAAAACCTAATAGGAAGCTTTCGGTATTGTGTTTAGGAGGATTAAAGCCGATATTGAAGTTGTGCGCATATCGATTGGGACTTAATTGTCTCAGATTCTAAGAACTAACTAGTCCTAAACTGTACCTGTCAATCGAATCAGAGGATAACCTCAGCGGTCTAAAACGACGTTCATTCAAGTAATTGCGTTCCCTATCATGGAAAAGTGGTGCGAATTTCTACCTTTAAAATAATAATCACCGAGCGTCGATCAGTCTTGGGAAAATAACTTTTTTAATGGAATTAATTAAAAATAATAATAACAACGGCTTAGCGTAATTACAATTATATTAATTCTGTCCCCATTTAATTACAACTTTAAAAAAAAAACAGGTGGAATCCCGCATCAGAAAAATACAAGGTGCCGTACACCAATGAGGTTGAAGGGATTCACGGAGTAAGTGTGTGTATGGGGGGGGGGGGGGGGCATTAAATTTGTGATCTAACACATGCTTCTGGTTTTTCCGAGCAAAGAAGTAACTTCCAGTTTGGATAGGGAGCAAAAAAAAAGTCACTAGATATTATTATGGTTATGATATGGACATGGAATAAGGACCAATGACCTTACACGCAGCTAGTCTATTTATTAATAAAAACTTGTTCAGCATGTAAAGCTGGGAAACAGGACTCACGACAAAAATGACACCACTTCACTGGAACTGGTACAGACTATAAGATGGTATGATTAACTATACCACACGCCATGGCTGTTTGCTGTGACGTGCATATCACGTGACTAGGCTAGTCCAATCAGACGGTCAAACAGCCGTTTTTCTCGTTCGTCATTGGCTAACTCATGGTGACGTCACGGCAAACAGCCATGGCGCGTGGTATAGGGCCCAAACCGCTCTGTTCACGCGTTCGATTCGAATTCTAGCTGCCACGTTATTTTTTTATGCCGTCACAATCGATGCTTGTGCACAATGCTGATGCGTTGGGCGTGTACGCCTGCGTTTGTGTCAAGTTCATTCTAATAAAATATTGTGTGTGTACATCCTGCATGTTTGTATTTATAAAAAGTCTGCAAGTAAAATTGTTATAGTTTTCACTTCTTATAGCCGAGTTTTTTTGTTTTTCCGTTTGTTTTTCATTTAAGGTGTACATTAAAGTCAAAAAACGGCATAAAAGCTCCGGTAACGCGGTTTTCGCTTTGGCATATTTGTCTATCATCAAATCTTCCAAAAAACTTCAAACTGTAAAAATCCTATCGAGCCACAAAAAATTCTATTGTTCCTTAAAATCCGGTTGATTTTTAAAACCTTATTAATTAACTACTTCGAGTCTTAACGTAAGGGCAACCATCACAGAGCGATCTACGTCACTGGACGACATCAAGTTCGTATCCGGCTAGCTTTACGTCACCTTCATACGTCACCTACATAAATAATTTTAAACAATAAAAATAAATGAAAAGTAACCAAAAAATCGCAGTGATTGAGTCGCGTACAAGCCCCCCCGCTCACACAGTTGGATTGCTTTCACGAACGCAGCGAATTCTAGCACAGATAAATGTTGTTTGGTTGGTTTGCATATCATAATTTTTAATTTAAATGTATTAATTAAAAAAAAAAAAACTGTGTAATTTCCAAATAAAACAAAAATCCGAATATTTTGTGATTGGGAAGTTGCCGAATTAGTTGAAAAGGGGTTAATCCCAATATTTCTTTTTTTTGTTCCCTTAGGTCACTGCTGACAAACAGGGCCTTCGAAAACCACAAGCCAAACTCAACCAAACTCATCCAGTGTGGAGGCAGAGCGGAGTTTGTTCATGAGCATTCTGTATGTTAAGGGTTCCACACTGTCTCCAGGTGGATGTGTATGGTTAAGTTTGGATTAATAGTTATCGAATGCGCCTGAAGAAAGTAATCGGAAGCTTAGCCCAACACGTAAAGAGGAAGTCTCAGCCCGGTAAACTCCCGTTTCGCCAAATCCCGTTTTTCGCCAAAAAAAAAAGCAGATTACCAGTTTTGCCCTCAGGGGCCAGTCCCGTTTCGCAAAATGCTGTTTCGCCAAAACAAATTTGACAAAATTTTACGTACACGAAATTTAATACCTTACTTCTATGTAATGGGGCTTGAAAATGCAAACATTTAACAGAGACAAGCAGTGGTAGAATAAGCCCAGTTAATTTATTAGCGTTTTGAAAACTGGCAATACAGACGGAAAAACGTGTGTTTTAAATATAATTGTTTAGAATGCTTGGGCGTCACTGTGTCATTGCCAAGGTTCTCTTTTAAGAATAGTTAGTTAAACACGTGATGGCTAACCTTTTCTAAATGGGAATTTCCGTTTTGCTGAATCCCGTTTCTCAGAATCAAAATATTCTCCAAAAATTTAACATTATAGAAGTTAAAGCGGCATGCCTAATTGTTAGTAATTTTTGATTAGTTGTGGTTTCTGATGTTATATGTTTAACCGCAACGAGCGCAGCAGCGCGAGCGAGGCACGTAATTTGAAATAAAATAATTTGTTTATTATAAACTAAATAATTAAATAATTTTCCAAAGTGGGATTCTTCAAAACGGGTGTTTGTCTATAAATATCTGACCATTATCATGTTATAAATGTTCGTGTTTCAATGTTTTAAAGGTTTCGTGTGCCTAAAATTTCGTGAACGATATTTGGCGAAACGGGATTTTTGGCGAAACGGGACTGACCCTGAAACAAAAGCTGTCAATCTGCTTTCTGTTTGGCGAAATGGGATTTGGCAAAACGGGACGTAACCCTCAGCCCGGAAGGGAGGGGGGGGGGCGGGTGTCTTTATTTATTTGCGAAGAAACACAATGAAGCCATAATTGTGAACAGCTAAGAATGACAAGTGAGCAGCAATTCACAATGGTGGTTCCATTGTGTTTCTTACTAATAAAAAGACGTGGGGAAAATCAAACGCTGCGTCAAAAAGCCAGAGGGGAAAAAAAATGTTTTGTGTTTTTTTGTTGTTGTGTGTTTGTTGTTGTTGTAGATGAGGTTAGGGTAGTTGCATTGGTTCGAATTTCACCAGGGAGGGTAAGGAGTTTCGCCGGAAAAACTTATTTCTTCGGCTTTTTTCCATCGCCTTTTTTTACATACGCTTTTTCCTCTCTAGATTTGTTTTAGTAGCCTAGTAAAGAACTGACGGAAACGCGTGTAGCAACAAAATTTAAAAGATACGCTGAACAACATTTTACGACAAAAATACAAGCTACTAAAAAAAAATTGTAAGCTTGTCCTTTATCTTGCTAAAAGACATGGTGTTATTTAAAATAAAAATAAAAAATTCAGTGATGCACTTGAAAGTTCATCGCCAACAATTTCAAAGTATTGAAGGCCTAAAATTTTTTCCTTAACATATTCAAGCATTTCAAGGACTTCGAGCACCTTGTGCCTATCCTATACGTACATACAAGAATTTACATGGTTGAGGAGGAGAATTTATGACCGAGATCCCTTACTGTAGTTTGAAACGTCTCAGATTCTTTCGTATTAGTTCCGTCTAAGTTTATAGAGGGCGCCATGAGTTTTATGTGGGAATTTCCACTCAGTTTTCAGCCAAAAACTAAACTAAACTAAACTACCTTGTGTTTAATTATTATTTAGTTTAGCTTAGTTGTAATTTAGTTGACTAAAGATTCGGGCTGAAAAATGAGCAAAGATTACCAGATGGAACGCGTGAAAACTAGGACGGAATAAATAGGAATGAATGTAACACGTTTCAATAGGGAATTTTTGGAGTTACAAATTCTCTTCCCCAAGCCTGTAAATTCTTGTGTATATAATAATAACAGTAACAGAATAGAGATTGATAAAATGCGCAAGCTAATAAAACATCAGAGTTTGTCATAACGGAGAGTTTGATTTCGTTCCAAAAATGTCTATATTCTCATCGTGTACGTGAATCTTCAGACAGGGAAGAAGTAAGGGTCCAGAAATCCTTCCCAGTGCGGCAAGGTGGCTTGATGGGCAGCAAGATGATCTCGCATGTCAGAGGCCACGGGATCGAACTTGACCTCGGTCGCTTCAGGCATTTACGGGAAAAGAAGAACCTGGTAATGCCCCGCGCTCGGGTCGAATGCGGCACGTAAAAGATCCTTGGAACCTCCGATTGAAATCACCTAGCAAAATTGTCCATCTTTCTTTCAGTCTGTCGCCATGGCTACGGCTGGGGAGCCCTTCAAATACGTCCTTTCCAGAGCGCCCCAACACCTTTATTCCGCAAAAAACGCACCTGTTGTACCCATCCCGGAAAAGTTACCCTCAAAACAAAAACACGAAAACATCCAAGATACGCTTACTAAACATATTTAACTTCACTCTTCCAGCCGCCCAACGACGTCGTGTTATTTCCTTACTAAGAAATAGGGATGGCGGAGGCTAATGTGTCGGTAGAAATAAAGCTAGTAGCAATGCAGGAAGAAAAAAAAAAGAGAAAGAAAATACAACGAAACGAGAGGCAATGACTGGTGTGCAATCCCGGAAGCCGGTTTGCGCACAGCGCCGCCACTCTAAACACAGGAAGAAACAGCGGCCGGATTGGAAGGTAATGTTGCGAAGATCCTGTCTGCTGCTGGCATGAATGTCCCAATGGCGGGCGGGCTGAGGCAAGAGATTAATTTCCAGACATTATATATACCATCACCATCATCATTATCATTTAGGGACAGCTGGCACAGTGGCATAATTACCTCCAGACAACAGGTAGTTGTGTTGTTACAGAAAGAAAACGACTCTCTCACCCTCCCCTCCACAACAACTTGACTGTGTAGGCTACTCGTCCACGTTACACGCTTCGCCTCCCGCTTTATTATTGCGAATATTGGGCAATACAGATTTAAGGATGGCGTGGGGGTTTTGGGGAGGCGATTTGGAAAGGGGCGGGGGAGTAAAGGGGAGTGGTAATTACTTTCAATTACAAAAAGTTAAAAAAAAAATTAACACTCATACAATTTGGAGGATCGCATTTTTTGCAAGACACTCCCAAGCGTTTAGTATTGATACCCAGAAATCCCGGACAGGGTTATAGGGGGAGGGGGTCGAGTGATTGCATTTTTATGGGGTTGATAGTATACCACTTACTTATTTTTTTTTATAACAAACCTTTTTACACCGGCTTTTGTTTAACAGTGCTTTCAGCAACTGGTCGTTCATTGCCCATTCTGCTAATTTCAAATTTCCCCGTATGGTGAATTTGGTTGATAAATGAGCCCCAGAACATTTCGAGGTGTTCTACAACTCTGATTTTAATTAAAAAGGTCACATTTTCGACGAAGATTATTGCTTCTGCAGTTCACATGTTTAAAAAAAAAACACACGCACACTGAAAAAAAAACAGTAAAACCCAATTAACTCTTATATATATACAGGGTGTATCACGAAACCCGTTACAGTGCCATAACTCGAGAAGTAATGAAAATAGCTTAACACAATAAAAACTTGACTGACAAATTCGCATGTGGATAATCCAACGCCAATCTGTTCAATTTTGTTGAGGCGCCCCAAGGGGGGTTTCAGGGGAGCAAAGGGGCGTTTCTAAGAAATTTCAAATGGGAAAGGGGGGTCGAGGGATACATCATTAAAAAGGTCTTATCAAACCAGGCAACTTCTGAAGGAAAAGTTTTTTGATATTGTCAACCAGTGAAGGGGGGCAGGCAGACAAAAAGGCAACAATGGAGTGGAAAATCTTTTTACACCATTCAATTAGATGCAAGTTTTAGACTAATTCTCGCGTAATTTATTACGCAGATTCAAGAACGTCGAAATAAAAAGTTACGTGACGAGTGTTGATGACTTTTCTGACCCCCCCCCCTCCACCCTCCCACCGAGGGTAGGGGAGAGACCAACCAGGTTGTTTTAACACCCGTCGGGGGTGAAAAAAGAAAAGAAAAAGAAGGACCTCTATGGGTAGCTGCATTCTTTGCAGGAATGGTTAAGACTAGCACGAAACCTGTTGCATTGCCATAAAACTTCGTAGGTTCGCCACAATGGGGCAAAGGGGCATTTTTTAAAAGAATTCCAATGCAAATATGGCAACTCACTTGGCAACGTACACTACAGATTTCGCCCTATTGCTTATGTCAAATAAAGTACATCATACAGTTAGCCTTAAAAAAAACCCGGAAATTGGATAAACACGCCAAAACTAGCAGGGGGGGGGGGGGGGGGTGGCGAGTTGGTATGTTCCCTGACTACAGTTCTAAACAGTCAGCTTTACTGGGTCATTATTTGAACCCTCCACAGACCTTTTAAAATGATTTGGACTGGGTCGAATTCGACTAGTATTGCCCCTCTCTATCTACAGGTTGTACGTAAAAATAAAAAAGCCTAATGTTAAAAGAAAAGACATACGAATTAGAACATCTTCATTTTTTCTCGAGTTATGGCAGTGTCACAGATTTCATGTTACACGTGTACTAAAACCTTTAATTATGTCTGCAGAAAATGTAGCTTGGCCATAGTGGTACCCGATTTTTTTTTATTTCCTATGGGTCGAACAAGCGTCCGTCCCTCCTCTCCCCCGATTGGTGAGAGGCGGGGGAGGGGGGGGGGGTCGGCAAACTCATCAACACTCGTTATGTAACATTTTTATTTTGGTGCTCTTAAATCTGCACAATAAATTAAGCGAGAATTAGGTTAAAAACTTGCATTCAAATGAATGATGTAAACAAATTTTCCACTCCATTGTTGCCTTTTTTGTTTGGCTGCCCCCTTCGCTGGTTGACAATATCAAAAAGCTTTTCCTTCAGAAGTTGCTTGGTTTGACAAGACCTTTTAAATGATGTATCACTCGACCCCCCCCCCCTTCACATTTGAAATTTCTTAGAAACGCCCCTTTGCCCCCCTTGGGGCGACCCCACGAAGTTGAACAGATTGGCGTTGGATTGTCCACATGTGAATTTGTCAGTCAATTTTTTACTGCATTAAGATATCTTCATTACTTCTCGAGTTATGGCACTGTAACGGGTTTCGTGATACGCCCTGTATGCATATATACAGGGTGTAACAAAAGGTCGTGTCCAAACTTTGGTGACTAATTCCTTAGGTCAAACTAAGAATATAATTCATATAAACAGTTGGTCAAACACGTCTTGTTCTTTGGTTATCGCATAAATTAAGAACCCAAATTCCAACTTCGCCTCCCCATCTCCACCCACGCTCTTGATATTGCAAAAACAAATCAGAATAGGAAGGTAGTGAATGAAGACAATGAACTGAAGGTAGAGAACAAACTGTTAAGAATCAAGATCAGAATAAATGAAAAATATCTCTATTGCCAAACAATTTGTCCTGGAGGGGAAGCAACAATTGTTCTAAAACTTCGTTAGTCGGTGTTAATGTAGAACTGACAATACCATAGAGGAGTATTAAACGCGAACATCAGTTCTGCACAGGTCGAAACTAAAATAAGAAAACATTGTGAAATAGGAAAAGGCCGATAACAGTACTACTGGGTCAAAGGGAATCACTTAACACTGCACGAAAGTGCAGCAGCTGGATTATTTGGTCTATGGCTGTCGGAATCTGTTGTCCTTCTCTTACTACAGTGTTGGAGGTTTAAATAAATCAAATAAAATCGATTTAATAGTCCAGTTACTGTACGTTCGGTGATATTGTGACGAGTCCTTGTCAGCAATGCGAGATGGTTCACAATAATTCGTCAAATATCCTTCCCTGGGCGTTAGAGCAGGTTTGCAAATGCCCTGCAGACGACGTTAATTCCATGAAGTGCTGGAGTGGTTCGTAAAAATAAAAGAAATATTAAAATGTTATTGTTTCCCAAAGACACCTGGTTCCTGTGTATGGTTGGGGGGGATAGCAGTTACATTAATTGTTCAAAGTTTCTTCCCTGAACATTAATGCAGGTTTGACACCGTCGAGCCAATGAGTTTCGGACATGTTCGAAAATTCCAACGGTGGTTTTGTTTTTGCTATAGGTTTTTGCATAGCCAATATGTTTTTGCATAGCCAGAGCGTGGGCGGAGGTGGGGAGGCGGAGCTGGAATTTGGGTTCTTAATTCATGCGATAACCAAAGAATAAGACGTTTTTGGCCAAATGATTATATGAATTATATTCTTAGTTTGACCTAAGGAATTAGTCACCTAAGTTTGGACCTTTTGTTACACCCTGTATATAAATCTGTGAAAACACACTAAACACAATAAAAACAATGAAAGTAACTAACTCTTTAGTACGCAAATGAACACACGCAGTAATAAAGATGAACGTAACCTAAGTACAAGAAACATATTTACCATTTGCAAATAGTGGAGTGCGCAGACCCCCGAGAAAAGAGTGGGTTGAGGTAAGGGGAACGAACATGCGCTGAAAAAAAATCAAGCTGGGTCACACGCCCTATCGCATAGTGATTAGAAATGCAGACACTTGCTATAGATTCTGCAAGTGTCTGCAATTCTAATATATTGCAGACACTATTGTAGACGCTGTTCTTTAATATAAATATAAATATATATATATATATAAAAGTCAACAACCTTGACATGGAGGAGTGCTCTCTCCACCCCCCACCCCATGCCCAATAACTAGCTATGGTCCTGATCGGTACCAGAATCGAATAAAAAAAGTCAACGACGCATTAATAGACTGGCCTTGTGGAGAATACAAGAGAAAGACACTGACTGATCTGAGAAAAAAAAAAGGGACGACATTTGCCACGACAGGAAATCGAAATCGAACCCAGCACCTGCGGCTTACCAGCCAGACCAGCGTCGCTTCCGGTGTGTGGGGGGGGGGGGGGGGATGACCCCCACAAGACCCGAAATATGGCACAAGTAGACAAAATAAAATAATAATTTCAGCTAAACATTTTATGAAAACTGCTTTTTTATTGTTTCGAAGGTACAGCAGAACAGATGAAAGTGAGTTGTTAACAGAGGAGCTCCGTGCGAATTAAGGCAACATCGCCCCCCCTCTAGGCACGTCAGCTGATTTTTCGGGTCCCTTTCTGATGGGTGCACCACGGAGGGAAAAAAAATTACACTTTACCACACACTTCGAACCTACTACAGCAGCAATTTTTTATTTTATTTTCGGTGATAGGCGATGACTTCTTCAGGAAAACATCAGCAGCGGTGGTAGCAGTGAACTAGCTCACGTGCGCGAATTTAAATGAAAATGGATTAGTTTTCGTTACCGCGATTTGAACTTGAGTGAGTGTAGTGATGTTTTTCTGAAGAAGATGATCGCCTATCACCGAAAATAACAAAAATAACAAAGAACTTCCTGCTGTGGGTTCGATGTGTGTGGTACAGTGTAATTTTCCCCCTTTATGTCTTCAATTTGCCACTGCAAACGCCGGTTGCAGGTATTTTCGTGTACCATTGATCTAGACAATCTACCAGCTGACCTACTGGTGCGGACCCCGGCTACAGGCTATTGGTTGAACACCCAGCCAGTCCTGGGTTCGAGTCCCAGTCGGGGCAACTGTCTTTTCTTTATTTTTCAGATTAGTGTATCTTTTAATCTCACAAAGCCTGTCTTTAATGTGGGCAGTTTATTTCGTCACCGCAATTCATTACCTTGTGGATTTACTGCTTGTCAATTAGCGCGTTAAAAAAAAAAACGCTCATATAGATAAATGAAAGCATTGCTCCTTACGTGGGTACGGAATTGCTAAAATTTTGGGAGATCAGTCGTCGTGACTGTCAAACAGGATAGAAAGACAAATCAGCTTTTGTGGTATGGTCTTGGCACCATGTTTACCATAGTGCTTAGTCCATGTTAAACCTTACTGCTGCATGCATTCAAACACTTGTTTTGAGTGCATGGGTACATGGGTACTTGGACGCATGGATACATGCGTCGACGTCCTTTTGTAGCTTCGTTGAACAACGGCTAACAAATAATCGTCATCCTCAACGTTAAGGAAGTAATTAGTCTGCAGGGAGACCACTTGATTGACGAATATATTGTAGAATGAAACCAAAAAAAGCACACGTGAGGGGTGTGTAGTTTGACGATGATCCGTGTTAACTCATTGTTTTAGCTTTAATAATATTAAAAAATACATTACTTGTGAACCCAATCTCCCCAAAACAAAACTTGTTAAGGATTCCCGCCAAGCTTTTCGGCCGTTTGAAAACGTGATATCGAACGCTGAGCACTTTCGCGAAGTTAACCCCACCGACTAAAACTCCAAACGTTAAGTGAATTACTTGAAAATTACGGAAAATGGCATGTTCCACGGTTAAAATACAGCTGTCTGAAAAATGTGAGGTTTATTCACCGCATGGAAGAATCTATTTTTGTCAATCGTAATTAGGAAAATAACTTTAATTTTTTCAACAAGAAAACGTTACGCTGTGTCGCAAATAGTGAGTTTTATGTTGTCAAGAGACGAAAGTCTCCCGATCAAACAAAGTTTCAGCCATTTCTGTCGCATCCTTGCTTTTCACCAATCGCCTGATAACAGTCAAACTGTTTTAGCTGTAAAAGACACACATGCTCCACCACCATGCTGTTACCATGCTCGCATTCATCTGGATAGGACGGACGTTAATGTTATAGCGGAATCTTGACGGGTGACGTACTAGCGTGCGTCTCAATACGATGAAACATATTCCGGAAGTTGCAATATGACGTCACATTTGATAGCACACCCATCACACTCCCCAATACATTTTTTTTTTATATATATACCAAAGTCTTACGAATATCTTTCGTAAGAACCTAAAATAAAAATAAATAACTCGTCATTTGACTCCACCTCCGTCAACAAGACTGGAGGCGGACCAAGAAAATTGTTCAACATTGTAAATCACCGTTTTCAGTTCTCACCGAGAACCGCCATTTTTCCTGTCTTGCAGGTTAAACCCTTTGACACTGGGGGAGTCGCTAACAATCCGGCTTGCGCAGATGATGCGAAATAGACATCCCGGTACGCAGAAAGTCGTGACCATGGCAACATAGAGTGACTTCATCGCATCGTGCCTCTCCGATCGGAAGGAGATAATAATAGGAAAATAACGATAATTACATTGAGAAATGTTAATAGTAGTCTTGTTTTCCTGATGTTTGTAGCAGCTGGCATGTGAGTGTGTGTTTGTGTGTGCGTCTTACCCCTTCAATTCCTGTTGCGTCATCACTTCTTGCGTGCACGCGACGCGACGGTAGTTTAGTAGCAGCACGAAATTCCGTACTTCCGGAACACAAACCAAGAAACTAAAAAATAAAAAAATGAAATAAAAATAAAGAAAGAAGGAAACAAAAGTATCGCCACCTGGATATGTAGTTGCAAAAATGTAGTTATCACACGCGATATTACGTGCACAAAGGAAAAATAATAAGTAACTTAAAGATACATGCA
>JAHWFP010136702.1:23624-33685 GCA_023313725.1 Lithobius niger | reverse complement strand
ATACAGCAACTCAGAGAAAAGCAGCAATACAGCAACTCAGAGAAAAGTAGCAATACAGCAACTCAGAGAAACACGACATAAAATTATTACAAATTTAGGAGAAAAAACTGGGAATAGAGTTGACCCTTTTGTTTGCCGGTAGAAGTACTGTTGCTACCTCATCATCTCCATAATTTAAGAGCTGTCTTCGTTAATGCGGAAGTCGTCCTTGGTGCGGAAGTCGTCCTTGGTGTAAAACAAAACATTTTACGGATTCCAGCTACGTTTTCGTCGTTTGAATTCGTGATATCATCGAACTTAGACAAAATCGTGTACAGTGAGTGGCTAAACTGAAAATATACCGTCAACGCCATGATTTAACAGGTACCTGGGTTATGAGGCGCGTTTGGGATGCCAACACTTAACAAGTTATCGCTAAATGGAGAAGGCCGATTTTAAAAGCCTAACACACAACGCGAAGTTTGTGAAGGGTCACACGTACCGCCCCCCCCCCAAACCAGCCCTCCCAACCAAGAGAAGAGAACACGTCCTGATTCAAATCCAGCCTCTAACCAATATACGACTTAAAAAATAATTCACTGTGCTCACAATTGACCGTATACCAACTGTGTGTTCTTGCTACGGTTGTAGCCAAAACTTCAGCTAAATTTAACAGAAACGGTGCACGTGTAACACTTAAGCATGTTATAATAGACTGTTGGGTAACAGTACAAACAATGGTTACAACAATAATTTTGCATTTATGCGCAAATTATTTACGTGCATGTCTATCTCATTGAAGTCAAACCATGGACGTTTATCTAATTAAATTTTGTTTAGCCCTTGTCTTGCAAATTTCGTTTATCTCCTTTACTTTCAATATCGTTTATCTAATTTATCTAAAATATTGTTTATCTCGTCATCTCCTTTATTTCTGAACAATTTTAAGTGATTTATCTCAAAATGTGTTAATCTCAATTATCACATCTCGATAAGCATTATATATAGTTACTTAATTATCTGAAATATATCTCCAAGAAAAAAAATAACAGATTTGACATTAAAAAAAGCTTAAGTACATAAAATACAGTTGTAAACCTTAAAAACAAACTTAATGCTCTAAAGAAACAGACACAATAAAAAGACATGTAAGCCATCATTGACATGTCAGACATGAAAGCCATCTTTTAATATGTGTAAAAGAAACTACAGCTTATTTTTTTGGGACGCTGGCAATCCTTTCTCACGTTTTAGTGTAATGCTGATGGCTAATAGAAGTCGTTTTCTTGCATCTGTTCCTTTAGAGCATTAAATATTTTTAAGGCTTACATCCGTATTTTATACATTTAAGCGTTTTTTAATCCTAATGTACTCGCACGGCAGAGTAATTATGATATTCAGAAAATATTGTTTTTGTTCGTCTATCCTGTTTTTTTTTATTCCGATGTACATCGAAAATTGTTTTACAGACTTGTGTGTACTTAAGCTCGAAAGAATATTCTACTAAGCCACGCAAGGCTGATTTCCATAGCCCAAAATTGTTTTTAGCTAAATTTCTAAAGAAACAATTTGAATTCTCTCATCAAACCAATGACCAAACCATTAACCAAACTAATGACCTGCGTCTTTTATTCGTGCGAAATCTAACTAGTAGAAGTTGAGTACAGCCATTTTTTCTCAATCAAACGTTGTTATATTTCCAGTCAAAGAAGCTGCATCATGCTTCATGCTCGCTGTCTTTTCACAATCGAGACTGTAACTTGTAATTGTTATTACTGTTTTTTGCTAAATCAAGTTCCACTCGTTATATTGTACTTTCATAACCATACATTACACAATGTTATTTAACCGTCTCATTTGTTCATCTGCCTTTTATTTTTTCTTGGGCCAATCCTACACCTCCTGTGTCCAACACGATTGGCGATGCCATCGGGGGCCTTAGAGTCCCTGGCAGGTCTAACATTGGTGGTAAGGCATCCGTGTCCCCATACCGCATCCCCCTAACCCTCCGTTGGCCAAATCTATATCTTTATATGAGATTGTCTTCTGTTTGTAAATTGGGCTGGCTGTTAGTGATGCTAGGGTCCTTGCCAGACCTGTTGCTATTGTGACAAATTGTTATTATTATTATTATTATTATATTAACTTACTACTAGCATTACACAACATTAACTTGATCTTTCTGTTTTCTTTTTAGTTCATTCTGCTTGTGATGTTGTTGTCAACAGTGACAGCAGTGATGAGTCAAAGCCCGCAATCCAGTCCAGGCGTCCAGAAGAGGTTCCTCTTCAAAGGACTCAACCGACCCAACTACGGTTATCCAAGCTACGGCACCGGAGGATATTACCCAAGCACAGGTTACTATCCGAGCACAGGTTATTACCCAAGCACGGGCACTGGAGGATACTATCCAAGCACAGGATACTACCCCAGCACAGGATATTACCCCAGTACAGGAAACACTTATTACCCAAATAATTATGGTGGATACTACCCTCAGACTTACCCGAGCTATGGCAGCGGATATAATTATGGAAACTATGGCTCATTTAGACCAACATCCGGTAGTTACTACGGATAAACACGGAGACGAACTGTGATGAAGGAAAACCATTTATTTGTATGTACATAAGAGCGGACTGAATTTGTGTTTTACATCTGCGCAAATTTTGTGTTATTACAGAACTATAATTATTGCTAGTAATGTTGCAGTACCTTTGGAAGCATTATGTTCAGCAAAATATAATGTTATTCACAATACAAGTTTAAACGTTACAATTTGCTTACATAAAAGTGTTCTCTGTCGATTTACTAAAATAAAAACATATAATACTGCAACTAGTCTGATTTATGGAGTTTTTTTCCAAATAATATTAGCACCTTTGCAATTTGTTTATTTTCTTTTATATTGCGTTGAATATTATGAAGTAAAAGTGAAAATAACTCTGCCAGAACTAAGATGGCAATAGAAAACGCCTTTAGATTGTTATTTCAATATTGTAAGAAAAATAAAGTTAAAAAAAAAATCCGTGCTTCGAACAGGTTCAACGAATTTATATTCCCACGGCAGACTTTTCCAATTTATTCAAGCACCATGTCAAATTGCTCTTTTATTCTCTATTTTTGTTATTTTCGTTTGTTTATCTTTTTCAACAGCACACTTAAAAATTAATTTCCAGTTACCACCGGAAATATGAATCACCCTGTAATTTTAGCATTCTTGTTCTCGAATGCTCTTCCCCTAGAGAAGTGAAGTTTATAGGCCTACTGCCAGCTTGGTAACGCGTGTGCATATGCGTCTGTGCACCCCTCCTTTATAAATGCATCGAGGAGCGACCCGGCTTCATCGTTCTTCTCTAGGCACCCACAGCGTGTGGACGTCCTTGCTTTTTCCTGCTCTGCCAGCTGGCCTTTCGTCATCGTGTTGCTGCCTCTTCTTCTATTCTCGGCTCATATCCCCTTCTGTCGTCAGCTTTCGGACTGAGAGCTTCTTCGACTTCCCATCACGGACTCTCTTTTGGACTCTCAAGACAGACTGATCTTTCGGTGGGCCTTTCTTCAGCTTCCCCTGTCACCAGCAGGCTATCCCCTTCTGGCCTATCAGGATTTTCTTCGACCTGTCGTATTTCGGTGACTGCTAGTTCGTTACCGGATCTATACTTGTCGTTTCTTCCACCACAGACAACAATACTGTTTCGTGCTTGTCTGCCATCTTGGATACTTTTGATGTGACTTCGTCTTACACCCCAGCTTCCCGTAGGGAGCTTCCTAGACCGTTTCAGGACGCCTCTCTAGGGCCTGCCTGGTGACTTCAACTTCACAAGACAAAGCATTGTTTTCTTTTAGTTCCATCGCCACACTGGCTGTGCTCTCCTTCACCACGTTTTCTTTCAACGACCTTTTGTCACCATCCACACTACGTGCCCCTGTCACCCACTTTCGCCTCGCTTCCTCGGTTTTCACTCCATTACAAAGGAGACCGGGGAGCGATAGCATAGCCTCCTTGGCTTTGTGCATACACACCCTGGTTCAGCTCTAAGACTACACTCTGTTCGGCGCTGGGCTTATCATGCCCCTTCCACCCACCTTTTCTATCTCTGCCTTTCATCGCGGTGGTCCCACCTGGACAGAAGACCACCTTAGGTCCTTCGTTTCTAACGCCATCTCCCAACAGCTATCTCATTTCGTCCCTTCCCGCAATTTTTCTGACGTGTTTTGGCGGAAAAATCCGCTTCTGTCATACACCATCGAATTGCTGTCGTTTTCACTGCCATATACATCATAGTGACTCTCGCTTTGGCCTGGTGCTCCTCATTATCATGTCTTAACGCCAGAAAGTTCTTCCTCCTTCGGATTCTCTTCCCAGTGTTCCATCTACCACTGTTGCTGCTAACCCACCTCATATCCCTGAAAGATGTTCGTGCATTGCCTTTGTCTCACGACGGTCAAGAGTCGACCCGCATCAGGTGTGTAGAATATACCGCTCTTGTGACTACTTTACTAATCCATGTGCCATTTGTCTCACGATTGATTGCACTACCCGGAATACGATTTTGGCAATGCAGTGAATGTCAAAGGTTTGCAAGGAACAACGTGACCGCCAGAAACAGAGAAAACTCTTATAAGCCTCCAGTGCACCAAAGGCGGTGCCAGTAAACCCAAGTCTATTTTCCGTTCCGATCCTTCTGCCCATAAGAACATCCGACCTATCCCATTTCTCCTTCTCGGAATCAATGGTCTAATTCTGTCTCACAGTCAACTCCATGAGAGACACCTTCTCCGCAACCGGCAGCATCTCCAAAAAAAAAAAAACCACAAGAAAATGAAATGGCTCCGCATCAAGAGTTCGGCCTCCACATCAAGAGTTTGGCATCACCATGTTCTCCCTTTTCGGTTGTCCACTCTGTTGTCACGGCCGTTCCTCTGTCTGCTGCGTCACTTAGTCTATTTCAATCGACAGCATCACGGTCGTCTTCTGCTTAACCAGTGTTGCCAGCCTCTTCCTATGCCAACCCTTCTGCTGTCGGAGCAATGGTGTTGGACACCTCTCCAGATTTTTCTTTGTTTCCTTTGTTTTCTTTGTTTTTCTTTATCTAAAGAAGCTTGGCCGGGGTCTACGCCTGTCTGAGCATCGTTCTCGGTGACTGACTAAGAACGTTCTCCCAGTGGCTGCATATCACGAATTCAGACATCCTTCACGCTGCCAATGTCGCCCTAACTGAGGAGATATCTCGTTTCCAGCATCAGGCTTCCCAACTACACCTCCAGTTGGACCTCACTAACGCGAAAATTAAGCTGCTCTCTCTCCGTTGTCCATTGCCTCACAAAGTGCTTGGCACCTCCAACACTGTCGGTTGTCAGCTACACGCAAGCCACTGTACGAATGCTCACCAATTGCGTCCCAACTCCAATAGAAGCGAAATCACAGATGCCATGATCCATTCCCATGCAGCTCCGTTGTCTCCTTCGTCCATCCCTCCTGCAGAGACCGAGTATGTCAGTCATCACATTCCACCTATGCCCCTGGAACTTGGAAGCTCTTCTACTTCTGTTATCTCCAGCGGGTACTAGTAGCACGCCCTCTGTAACCAGTGCTCCTTCAGTGACGTATAACTTGTCTTGGGCTGTCTTTTGGCAACTTCTTCCCAGACATGTGCGCTGCATACTCAGCCTCAGTATGGCAGTTTGATGACGCTAAAGAGTTCATCCCAGTCTACCCCGGCATAATCCAGGGCTCGGAGCATGTCACCTGGGACTTAATGTGCAGCTTGCCATGTCACTGCCAAGATCTACTCGATCGGCGTTCGCCTCCACCATTAAGATCGCTCACTTTCACCAATACATATTGTGTCGCTTTGAAGAACTTAGGCCAGACTTGCATCACGTAATTAGAAATTTTAGCACCTTTCGCATGTCGCCATTTCTTCTGTTTCAACTTACTCCCAGAAAGCTGGCTCCATGCTTCATAATGTTACCAGCAAGCCTCGTTTTTCAACATTGCCTTCGGCACTACTTCAACTTGCCTATCACCTGTGAAACTTTTCTCCATTAAAAAAAATAACATGACTATCATGACTTCAAGTGGCCAAATACCATGGCGGGGATCCTTAACAAGTTTTTTTTTGCGATATATCACAACCGTTTTGGTCCAAATTAATAAGG
Source organism: Lithobius niger (assembly GCA_023313725.1). Lineage (NCBI taxonomy): Eukaryota > Metazoa > Arthropoda > Chilopoda > Lithobiomorpha > Lithobiidae > Lithobius > Lithobius niger. Next base: position 27,544 of record JAHWFP010136702.1, on the reverse strand, counting down.
TCCATTTTTTCTTAGGAATTCAGTGACAAAAAGCCAAAAATCCAGTTTACTGCCCTTTTTTTTACTGTAGTAAATTTTCATTAGCAGGTTTACGTGTTTCTTATGCTTTGTTGAGAAGCCCATCGAACTCGCATCGCATTATTTAGAAACTAGCTAGACCCGTGCATACTGCACAGTGGATGATGCCGGACTTAGCCTCACCTGGTGTTTTGTGGTCTTAAGCCTTGTTCGCATTACCATCTCTCGTCTACTAACTTCGTTCGGTCCCGTCTACTTGGGAGAGGAGAGCTGTAGTGCGAACGACGTCTGCCTTGCCTAAGTTGGGGGAGCTTTCTTAAATTTTGTGAGAGGTCCTTTCCCTGTCCTAGCTAGGTGAGCTGTGTCCTCAGGGCTAGGGGTGAGGACTGAAAACAAGTGCGAACGAACAGCTCCAATTATCGCTATACAAAATTCTAGGTGAGACCGTGCGTGTTTGTAGCGGGTGGCGGAGGACGGCATAGAGGGAAAAAGTATTGAAATAAATGGGTTTTTGATAGAGGAAGTCAGTAATGCAAACGAACGCCTGCGGTTTCAAGTCAAGTCAATGGTCACCAAAGTAGGAGAGGAGAGACTGTAATGCGAACAAGGCTTAATAGAAAGTAACTGGCAAGGTCAATTTGTTTAACACCTCCCCCCCTCCGAACAGCCCTGCCCTCCTCTCCTGCCCCCCCCCCCCCCCTTACCCTACTGCACCCCTTCCTAGTGTAGGGTTTGAATACTTCCTCAACCTTCACTCCGGCACCTCTTCACCCCTCCTGGTGTTTTTGGTGTTTAATTTATAAACCTCTGCCCGGCCTCCCCACACACGCCTCCCCCCCCCCAACCCATACACCCTTACTAGCGTGCCGTTTTCCCGCTGACCCTCCCGGCTAGCTCTCGCTACTCGCTCCTCAAATTCCATTCAAGCGAGCATTCAAGCCACTTGGCTACACTGCGGTACACTAGCGTGTCTCTGATTGGCTCCGATTGGCTCTAAAATGAATGCATATTTTTGCTCATAGCTGATTACTGCAAGACTTTCAGATTCATACAATAGCATTTTCGGAATCAGTGGATTATTCTCTAGTTTTTCATAACGAACGCAAGTTTCCCAACCTTTGTGAGAAATGAACGATCGTTTCTGGCGGTGATTTAGCTCTGCGGCCTGTGGCCTGTTTTGATCGGAGACGAACAATAGCGCGATTTGAACCTAGTCTGCATGCCAATTCATGGCCCCGATTATTAAATGCATTCCTATCTAAGTGCCGATTGATTTTGTTTGTCTAACAATTAAAATATTTAGCTAAACTGAGTGACGAACAGATCGAGTACAGGGATACGCAACGGCTTGGTTATGGCGCCATCTTGCCTGAAACGTCATCAACTCCCTCTTCCTGATTGGCTGACAGCAGAGCGAGCCGAGCGAGGTGGCCTCGCTAGCCAAAAGATTCTGGGCCGAGTAGAAGCGCGCGAGACGGCCTCGCTTGCCTTGGCGAGACGTTGTAGCTCGCGTATCGCGTATATGGAGTTTGCTGCGCTAGGCCACGCTTTGCAGCTTTGGTCTCGCGATACTCGCTAGCTGGCTGGTCTCGCGTAGTGGAGCTTGGGCTTTAAGCTGCGTTCATGGAAAAAACCCAACGACTAAGCGGACGCCGAAAGCTTACGCGGTGAAGAAAAACAAGCAGCCGCGTGTTGGCTGTTGTCTCTGTGGTCCGCGAGCTCCAAATCGCTTTTATGTTTATGGCCGTTTTGAGCGGAAGCTTAAAGAAAAACACGATAAGGGGCCATTCAAAAACCACGTGGTCGGCCAGGGGGTGGGGGGGAGGTCGGCTTTCGGCCACAAGTAACCACAATGGGGGGATGGGGGTTTCCAACTAAACCACGTGGCCACTGCATTGAGGGGAAAGCCATTATCTCCAATGGATTGGTACATTTACCTACAAGAGTTTCTGCGCATACCATCTGACTCAGCCTTACAATGTTTTTATATTGTTCTTACATCAACCATGGAGTTTACCATATAGTGTGATTGTATTAAGTGCATGCATCGACTAACGCCTGGGCCCCAGTCAACCGAGCTGCATTTTCTGAATAGTGGTGAAAAATACAGTGGCTTGTCGTAGAAATCTTCAACAACGTAATACTGCGTTTCCTTGACTCGTACTAAATTCATCTAAATAGTATGCGGCTAACGTCGATTGCTTCACTGGGACTATTCAATGCAGTGATGGCCTACGTAATAATGAACGTATTAGGCTACAATTTTCTACTTTCCGTCTCAGTTACAAATCTCAGATGACGTTTATTCTAGCGACCCTTGCAGATCGCCAAAAAACGTGATTAAAATATTTCACACGATGAGTCTAACAGCTGCGTTTATTAAAAACAAACAAACAAAAAAGGCAAGAGTGCCGTAAAAAAAGAGATTATATTATTGAATTTTCACTTTACGTGTTACAATATACACAGATAAAAATTGATGATTTTCAATTAAAATAATCAAATGTACAATTGAGAAAATTGCATCTGGTTAAGTGCTGTTGTGCTTTACATTTAAACAAATGATTGGTAAAGCTAAACAGCACTTAAACAGATGCAGTTTTCTCAATTGTACATTTGATTATTTGAATGAAAAATCATCAATTTTTGTCCGTGTACATTTTAACAAGTAAATTGAAAATTCGATCATATAATCTTTTTTACGGCACACGTGACGTTTTTGTTAGTAATCTTTTTTACAGCTCACTTGATGTTTTCGTTTGTAATCCGTGTCCGTAATCCGCTACAAAGGTTTACGCATGCAGTCAATTGTTGCTGCTCCCTTTGCAACAATACAGCTCAGCTCTGAAAGCTTGAATCTACAAAATAAATACTCCATTCTATCGTTTCTAACAGCCAATTTCGAGGCCGAAGACGTTGCTTAGTGGTTTAAAACTATATGCGTTTAGCTGCAACACGGATTCTTTCAATTCAGTTTTATACCCTGGAGGCATGACCCCTAGTCGTACCCTCCACTTAACCTGTAACTACAACGCAAAAATTACACAACAACCACACAATACTACACATTACACTAAGTACCAATCTGTCGAAACAGAGCCACTGGAAAGTCACAAAGGGTCAAAGGGTTTTAGCGAGCGTTAACCGCACCCGGTCATCTGCCCGACGAAGCCCTAAGGCCCTATGTCTGAAAGTCACTACATGGTCATCAACAATCAACTTTTTAGCAAAAACATAACACGTGCACACGAAGAATGGAACTCTTTGCTGATTGGATTGTTTCCTAATTACAATGGTTAAAACAATGTAAAACAATCGTAATGGTCGTTCAGGGTCCCGTAACTCGAGAATGGCTCGACCAATTGAAAAAGGGTGAAGCCCCCAAGGAAATTTCTGTCTTAGATCATGTTTTAGATTTTAGGTAGTTGCAGTAGTTTTTTTTTTTAAACCTAGTCACACAAGAACAACAACAACAAGAAGTGAACAGTTTTCAAATTTACGTGTGGCTCCTTATGTTTATTCTTGCACGGAACTGCATAAAAGCTTATATAAATATACTTTCCATACCTATCCACTGTCTGTCTGGCCAAGTTTCGTCGAAATATATTGAATAGGAATGGAGAAATTAATAGTTTTACATTTACTGGAGAGAGGACTTCAATCATGCATAAAAGCAAAAGTGGATTATGGGGGTATCTATCTTTGGGCTACTATGTCGAACACTATAAGTTTATCAAATTTGGTAAGGCACAATAACAAATTTTATATGAAGTGGTACCGCATTCTCAAAAACACATTACATTGTTATTTTTCTTAAGTTGGGGGGGGGGTGGCTATGAGCCACGTGGTTTTTTTGGGGGGTCCAAGGCCTGACCACAGATGACCACACAGGGGGAAGGGGG
>JAHWFP010136702.1:8945-23524 GCA_023313725.1 Lithobius niger | reverse complement strand
GGGGGGGGGGGTTAAAAATGGCTTAAAAAACGGCCACGTGGTTTTTGAATGGCGCCTAATCACTCGACAATATACGATGGTATGCGAATCAGACAATGTGGCGCAAGCCACACAATATAACAGCACGAGAAGCTAGGCGGTTGTTGTATTAGAACAAATACGTGCTAATTATTAAATTACGGGCAGGCGTTTGCATCAAGGAAAGCAGCGAAGTGACCACTCGTAAGCGGCAAGACGTGGTACGCCATTTTCCTATCCCAGAATGCAAGTCAACAGACCTGGCTCCCGCGGCCCGCGTACGCTGTGGGTGGCTTTTTTCTAACTCAAACAGATCGGAGGACCGAGCGCGGGACGAACGATTCGCTCGTGCCTTCCTGCATGAGCTTTTGACGTAAACAAACAAGCGGACGCGGATAAGTAGCAAAATTCCTTTCAAACCCCGCGCCACGCGTCCTCTCTATAAACCTTCTGCTTAAGGCCTTAGGCCCCATTTATAACCTTGCCATTTATAATGCCTGCACTCAATAAGCAAATGATATGATCTTCCCCACTCCTCTATCCCATCCTTTTCTCATCTATCCCTCACCGGAAAAGTCGAAACATTTCCACAGATGTTTTGGAACCCGGTAAAATCGCAAACATGTGTCTGAATGAAGGCCAAAAAAAAAACTTCCACTGAGAACGTCAGCATTCAGTAAGCAAGTAAGCCCCTGCTAAGTTAATCCTTTGAAACAATTGACCTCGGTACCGCGCATCACGAAATTGTTGCAAGCAATTATCCTTCATTTACCGACGTATCAATGCTTGCACATGCAGTGATTGTTGCCGCCGTCCACTTAAAAACATATCCATGTTTCATTGAATGCTAAAAATCCCTATCACTGAGAAGGTCAGCATTCAGCATGCAAGCAATCCCCTGCTGCTAAGTTAATCTGATTGTTTCCTCCGCCAACTTTGAAACAATATTTTATAATAATAATAATAATAATAACCTTTATTCAAAGAGTGTTGCCGAAGGTCTATAAAAGTCCTTGTTTGGCTACACATTTAGACAATTTCACAATCAAGATAAAGAAAAATCTATACAACAAGATTAAATCACACAGTGTGGTAAAAAATATAAAAATAATAATAATCACAGACACAGAAAAAAAAAACAATAATTAAAAAATAAAACTATACCTTAGTTGTTAATTAGCCATTCTTTTATTTTGTGTTTGATTGAAGTGTACTGAGTTAAATCTAGTAATTTTGACGAATTAAATTGAAAATTGTTGGAATATAATGATCTTTAGTTTTTGAGCCATAATTATTTTTAATTAGTGGAATATGGAACCTTAATGTTTTATCGCGAAGGAAACCCATTTTAAATTCATCTTTAATTTTTAAATCGTTGCAAAAGTAATTTTTATGTATAATAATATAGTTCCTCAATTTAGTTACATTTAAAATTCTGTGTTCCTTGTATAATTCTTTAGTAGATTTGTAGTGGTTATGTTTTCTGAAAAGAACCTTTAAAATTTTATTTTGTACCTTTTGTAGCCGATCAATAAGGGTTGAAGAAGCAAAACCATACACTTCAATACCATATCTAAGATGACTGGTAACCAATGCATCAAAGACGATTCGTTTGTTCTTATTATTCAATAGCGATTTAATTTTATAGAAGAAAGGAATCATTTTTCTAAGTTTAGTGATCAGAAGATTAATGTCTGTTATATCGTTAGTTAGGAGTTAGTTTAGCGCAGAGATCCTGGGTTCGAAAACAACATTATTCATTCGGGTGGAAGGTGTTCACTTGCTTACTAAAGCTTTAACTGCAAGAAACTTATCAGGAAACCAGATAATTTGCTAATCAGGGAAGATATTTAGTTGGAGACGGAATATTATTCTGATACAAGCTCTGAAAGTAAAATTAGTTATAAACATAGAGCACATTTGCTTAAAAATATGAACTGTAACTTAACTTTAACTCCACTCGATGGTTTACAGAACAATCCCTCTATATTCAGGAAAGAAGGGTAGGGCGCAACAGCGTCCTTTTTGAAGCATCAACATCGACTGGTCCAGCGTCACACCCGCGTTACTACGAAGTGGTACCAGTAGTAACGTCCAAAGGCAAGTATTCCCGCTCTCAAGAAGAAAGACGTACTCACACCCAGTATCAGTCTGACATCGGCAAGTTTGAGAGATATGGTAAACAAAACTCCACTGCAAAATGTAAAGGGGCTATATTAATTTAAGCAACGAACTAACAAACAAACACACTCACAGGCAAACAGACACTCAAAATCCATATTTAGTTGAGTATTCGATTTCGTTCGTTACTCTCGCTCGGACAATTATATGACTGTATTACGCTATTTTTTGGTTTTTCCATGACTGTTTTCCTTGCTTCCTGACCCCCTCGAAAGATCTGTTAAAGGTCAAACTTGACACATAAATAACACACATACATAAAATGTAAAATTAAATTTAAAAAAAAAATAAAAAATTTTAATTAAAAAACACGATAATGTTCATAATTTTGTTCAGATCTTTTTGAAATTTCAAAATGAAAGAATTCGAAAACGAAATTACTACCTGAAATATTTTCGGTGATTCTCGAATTTTCCGTTCGTAGGCTAAGCTAATTTTTAATAGCGGCTGGTAAGGAAGCATGATCATGAATGAAAAAAGCAAATTTCATTTGCCGTAAAATACCATGGTTTAATTCCTTTTAGCGTGCAAAATGCAGAAAATAATTTGAAATGGGAAAAACTCGTGAAATTGGCAAAGTTTTTGTTTTTCCCATTTCAAATTATTTTCTGCTTTTTTCACGCTAAAAGGAATTAAACCATGGTATTTTATGGCAAATGAACTTTGCTTTTTTCATTCATGATCGTGCTCCCTTACCAGCCGCTATTAAAAATTAGCTTAGCCTACGAACGGAAAATTCGAATATCACCGCAAATATTTCAGGTAGTAATTTCGTTTTCGAATTCTTTCATTTCGAAATTTCAAAAAAATCTGAACATAGGGTGTCGCTATGTCGCATAGGGTGAAATCATAGGGTGTCACTTCTTTTACGCGTGACTGGCGCGTAATAGCCGAGCCGTCCAGGTGTGCTAGTTATGAAAGGTATTAGCTTCGTTGGTTGGTTTGGTTTTAGCTTGAAGAAACTAATGTGTTATAGCATCTCTCGCTCTACCAAACAACTGTTATTTTCAGAACTGTGTCATACGCGTACTAATAATGCAATATTGGGGAAAAATCATCACAGCTCCTGCACAACGAAAACGTTTTGTGTAAACCGTCAGTCCTTCGGTTTCCAAGCCACTTTAGGAAATACAGATTTTCATCTTCGAAGTTTTGAATTTCACGCACCCAGCTATCTTATACAAGGGCTTCCCACAGCAAACCCTCTACCTGGTGGAGAAATGCATTCGAACCATGGTAAATGCATGGGATTAAAAAAAATGTCACAGTAAATTTTTTTATCAAGTTATCAATAAGCAAACAACAGTTCATGTTGCTCCAATTCTTGCTGGATTTTTGGAAAGTGCGCCCTCAATTCTCACTGCTAATTTCGAGGTTCGTTTTAAGTGCTTGTGAGAAACACTCAGTTTCTACTGAAACTATTGATCAAGAGAGGCAAACTGCTGGCCTAGCCCTATACTTTCCACAGTTCTTTTTTTTTCCTTTCACACAAGCCTCAAATCGAGCGTCACACATCAGAAACAGATTCTTAACATATACGGAAAAAAATTACTAGAACGCTGTAGCTGCAAAATTCGAGGTTTTTCTGTTGACCTTTTAAAATAGCTCACAACCGTTTTTGTCTCCTTCATTGTAACCATGGCTGTAGGAGGAGGGAAAAGCAGGCACCCGCTAACTCCATCTGGTGGGATGAAAAAAAAATAGTTAGGCATACATGCACCAAGGCAAAATTAGGAAAAATTGTGAACGTTATCGTATACCAAACAGATAAACACAGACACACACAGACAAACAGACAACCCGACAAACGACACGTAACATCGAATTTCACGCCAATATTCAACCTATCTCGCTCGGCCAATTAGGTATTTTACCGACACAATAAAATAACTCGTCTCACAAGCAAGAATGGAAATCAAGCGAAGTCATTAATATCAAACTTTTGGAGGTTAGATATTCTCCTGGAGCTAATTTCGAATGAGAAGAAGCGAATCTCTGCAGATTTATAGTGCAAAATTGTCATTAAAAAAACTGTTTACTGCGCTAATTGCAGTGTTGAATTAACGCAAAAAACGTGTGAAAAGGTAGAGAGCAGGTGCTAATAATCAAATCTTAAAAACCGTGAAACAAGTATAAAAAAACTACCTAATGCGCCAATTTTAAGAAACTTTCGTTTTCTACTCTTTGGATCCAGCATCACTTTTAGTACCACTCTTTTCATCGTTTTTTCTTGTTTCACTGATTTTAGAGATTTTTGTGGCGCCTTACGTCCGGCTTCTACGCTCTAGTGCTTTTTGCATTTTTTAAAAATCAATGTAAACTTGGTTATTATTGACTTCATAGCAATGATAGAACCTTCAATGGTGACGAATGCATGACGAGCGAATCCCAAACTATTGCTTTAGGTTTTACTAATTGTGGGCTATTCGCTCCACGGAGGCTTTTCAAAAAAAAAAACCCACGTAACCCCTGTGATTTGCTTAGCAGGGTGCAATACCGAAGAACCGTGAACTTAGCTTCGATACCTCTCCAGTTCATCAATAGTTACTAATATAAGCAAGCATCCCACCCAGGGGCGGACTGGCAGCAACTTGGCCCACCGGCCTGGCCCCAAAAAATGGCCCCCTATCCCTAGTTTCACAAAACAAATGTCTTCAAACACAAAAACTGTCCAATGTTCTGCAGCAAATTGCTATATTTTTCTGATTTTTTTTTGCTTCACAAAAAAAAACTGTTTCCCTTCGCACATCCCCCCCCCCTCCCCCACCAATAAAAGAAACTATCTGTTTCTCACGTGGCCTGAAGCCGTTCTACACATAATTTTGAAGTAAATGATTAATTGTATTTTGTTCTTTTAAAAAGTTCTGCCGGCTGTACAGTAGTCGAAATGGTTTATCAGTAGTAGCTCGTATAAATGGTTCTTAAGCAACTTTTTCCTTTACGCAACACTAAACGTTAAAACAGTAATGAATGCATGCATACCATTTTTACAAATTTCACGTTCTTTCTGCAGCTGTTTTTTTTTTTAGAAGTAGTATACACCGTATGCATTTTGCTTTGAGTCAGAGGGCTAAAACAAAAACTCTTGGAGGGCAACAGTGGAAATGAGTTGGCCATGGGTCACACATTATCCGTGGGTCATCCATGTCAGGTCCTTCACTTCCATCCCACAGTAATAATCTTTTGACACCAGAAGCTTAAAAAAGTAGCCAATACTCGTCCTACGGAAGTTTGTAATTTTCGCATAGTATGCCATCCGTTTGTGGAAGAAGCTGCAGGTCTCCCTTCCCGGCTCCGGGCTTGTTCACTCATCATCGCTAGAGTCTAAGTTTACCAAAGGAATAGAGAGGCGCTTACTCCCCGGTCCGTACGAGAGACGAAAAAACGAAAAAATCATCGGAAGGCGAAAAAACTGTACTTCTGACATCCAATAGTTAAGTCGTTTATTTGAACAGAAAAATTTGAAAACCAGTGAATAAATGCTTTTATTGGCAACTCCACATTCGAATTATAAATAAACATAAATAGTTTCATGTTAAGTAACCAATTTTAATAGTAAATTAATAAAATAACAAAATCTACGAAACAAAACATCTACGAAGAATGAGCGTCCCCAGTGGGGTCCGGGGCAGAGCCCCGGAAGCTGAAGCATTTTACGCAATTTTAGTACCTGTTTGGCGTCCAGCGAGCACTAAAATAGCGTAACAGAGCGCATTTTGGTGATTTTTCTTAGTCGTTCTTCAGGATGGCAGGTTTCGTAAAAACTTAATTGTGACTACATCTTGTTTTTTTTTAGACATTTTCTTTCCGAATTAAATTAAACTAAGTTCAGTTTATAATTATATAAACAATTCCACAGCTAGTCATTGACGATTGGGGGGTTGGAATTTTGTACTTTTGGGTATAATGAATCAGAGGCGGACTGGCGGCTCAAGAGGCCAGTCGGGGAGTGACGGCCAGAGGCCACCTTTTTTCAAATTATTAGGGCAAAGCCAGGGACGTAACGAAGTGCACTTGGCTGGGGGGAGGGGGGGGGGGGGGTAGTGAGGTAAAATTTGTCGAATCACCCACCAGCGAGGGGGTCTGGGGCAGAGCCCCGGAAGCTGACGGATTTTTAGGTATTCTACGGCCTTTCCTGGCTTCAAATGACACGTATTAGACATTGCTAGGGCGCCACTTAAATAAAAGACAATAAATGAACAGTAGGGGAAGTCCTTTTTTTTTAAATCCCTTCCCATGCCCTAAATTTGTTTTTGATGGCTGTAGAAGAATGCTGGATCCCAAGTGATTTAACCCTAGTGATTAATAGATCCTAGTTTTGGTTCAGTGTTATGTGTTAGCTAGCACACTGCAGGTAGCATATTTTAGTGTTTCGTGGGGTGGGGACTTTTCAACATCGGTATTTAATGCAAATAATAAAGGGCGGAACCACCACAAACAGTTTTTTTTGGGGGGGGGGGGATTCGTCGATTCAATTTTTTTGATTAAGTTTTGTCTTAGGTTAGCTACATTTTTGTCGAACAATTTCGGCAATTTTTGCGAGTTAACATGGAGGGGGGCCACAGGCCCTTGGGCTTCAGTCACGTCGGCGCCTTCCTTAGATCTGCCCTCGACCTCGACTAAAAAAATAAATCCCAATTTTCGCATTTTAAAACATGGAAATAGTACCTAAGCCTAGTTAAGGAAACGAACTTGCTAGAAGTAAAAGAAAGAAAAAATTGAAAATTCAAGCCCTTCAGCGAAAATGGTCATGGCGTCAAGGTGCTAGGCCAGGCTTTAGTATTTGTTAGATTAGAATTCGGTCATGTGACTCATGGCATTTTTGCTGAGATGCATTATTTCTCATTTTACCTAACTGTGGGAAACACACATAACGATAATTCGATACAGATCATTCTCAATGGGCTCGCACTGCAACTTACAAACGTATAAGGTGTAGGAAAAATTCAGGGCTTACCTTTCTAAGTTTAGATAGTGTAATGTCAGTCATGTAGCTAGTTGCAGAAGTTTTAGTGTTACCACCGAAATCCAAGTTCTTTTGACCGGGCGCGAACGAACTTTAACCAAATTGTTTCTAACTTTGATGGCCTTCCAAGCCAACCCGCCTCAGTTTCGTTATTTCTAACAATTTTGACGGTTTTCGTCGTTTTAAAGCAAATTGAAGATTTCTCATCCGTTCGCTCATTTCCGTGACAGAAGAAACGTCAACTTCACTTCATCTTTCTCTTATAACCTTCATGGCTAATAGTAACCGAAGGATCCGTGCGTTAATGTCCTGTTAGTTAATGAAATCACTCCAGACAGAAGGCTTACGTACAGTACATTTTGTAACTTCATGAAGAGCGGCTTCCGTGCAATACGCAGGCGCAGCCACTCTTCCATTCATTCATTAATCGTGATGACGCGAGAAACCGCAACTAGTAACGTGCGATGTTCTGTTGAAACTCGAAATTTTGGAGTCGTACTTGGAGGACAAAAAAGGCTTTTACACAACCAACGTTGCTTGCAAATTGAGAAGAGTTAATTTAGTAAGTACAGCCGAAAGGTGTGCAACTTAGCAAGAATAAATAAAGTGTAACCGTGCATTACCAAAAAAATATATATTTAAAATAATACATAAAATTTCCTTTTAAATTATTTATTTCTGCTGAGAGGCTACTAAGGCGAGAGGCCAGTCGGGAATTCCCGACCTCCCGACCTTGCCAGTCCGCCTCTGTAATGAATGACGATGAACTGCTTTCAAGTATATTATGGGCAGTAGGAGTGGGGCCAGATGCCGTATGCAAAAAAAAAAAATTAATGGACTATCAAAAGGTGAAAATTCAAGAAATCTTTTACTCAGTTTTATTCCAAACGACTAGGTCTAGAGGTATTATGGCAAAAACTTCCACATTTTAAAGCCACAGCATGCTACAGTTTTCAAAATTAGGAGCGTCGAAAGATGAAAAAATGGCGAAACCTTTTACTCAGTTTCGGGAGTTGGAGAAAAGGTTCCACATTTGATATCGACAAGGTCCCTTTTCATTTCTTTTCTCCCTTGATTTATCCTTGGACGGATAATCTTGTGCTGCTTGTTAACCAGACTATTGTTTACAGGCGATGTATTAGAAACGAATGCGACGAGTTTCGGCGTTATAAGACCAATGATTATCTCCCCCCCCCCCCTCAAGCCTAGCCTCATTTTCGCATAAAAATTTTTTTAATAACAAAAGGCCAAAACCTTTTCCCACCAAAAAGGGAGTAGTCATTTTTGTTACTAACAAAAAAGGTAAAAAAAAAAAAAAAACGTGATTCAAGTGGCTCCCCAGCCAGTTGGCCCACCGGCTAATGGCCGTTGGGGCACTATTGCCAGTCCGCCCCTGATCCCACCAGCGGTAATAGCCGTAACTTAATTTCTGCTGTTGTAGCGACCCATTTTGGTCCCTTAATATTATTGCTGAAACTCGTCGTAACATCACTACCTAATTCAGCCTTGGGCCCACGATGTGTCGCAACAATCTGCAATCCTTCCTTGGATAATATTATAGTTGTTAACAATAACAACACTGTTAATGTTATTGGATTGGATTTTATTATTGGGGCCCTGGCCCGTAGCCACATACCCCACCTAAGTTTACAACAACAACAATCAAACGCACTGTAAGACATTAATAACACAAACTACAACGTAATCCTCCTACACATGACAGCCAATGAAACTCTCAAAGAAAATGTCCAAACACGGCCCCAAACGCAGCTCGCTCAATGTACACAAGTCCTGTGCACACACGTTCCACGGGCGTCGAAGTCGCACTCTAATTCAACACACGTAGAGCACACAGAAATACCCTAACGAAACAGCAACATGCACCCTAACAATATTGTTCAATCAAATACACGTCGGGACTACAGCCTGATCCCTGTTGCCACACAGTAACCCGCTACCACCCTCAAGCGAGCACACGAGCCCGGATCCGTGGCAGACAGGAGACACTCCAAAGACATAGGCACACCAACTCTCCGACGAAGCACTGCTCGCTGACAGTCAAACAGTTAAGTACAGTTAAGGAGAAAATATTCAACAGTGCCGTCAACACCACAGACTGTGCAGAATGATGACTCTATCCACCCTAGCCTGTGCTGATGGGCAGGAAGTAAGGGCATGCCCCGTTCGCAGCTTGGTTAGCAGCTTCGCACACCAATTCGGTAAACTATCAACAGACAAAGCAGCGCTGCAAGCCGGGTGCACCGCGAATAAAAATCGCCCGGTAGTTGCGTTTACCCATTCCGTATTCCACTCCCTACAAAACCTGGCAGAGACTGCCACTCTCCTCGACTTGCAGGAAAGCGTGAGAATGGCTTCACAAGGTGCCTGAGAGAACGCTGTCTTGGCTATGCCGTCGGCAGCTTCGTTCTCCACCTGTCCGTAATGGCCTCTGACCCACTCAAGAGAAACAATAGCTCTACGCATAGCGATCCACAGCTTCCAACAAATCGTGAAGACTAATTGATCACTGACACACAGAGACTCAGCACAGTACTGAAGCATACAGATGCTGGCCAGAGAATCCATCACAACAGCAAACGATGGTAAAGCCAGGTCCGTAGCCACATCCAGCGCAACTGATATGGCTGCAAGCTCACAGACCACACTGGAGTCTACACTCACAAGCCGCCGTTGCACATTCTCCTTCAGCGTTGGAACAAATACGCCAACACCGCCTTCTCGCCTCTCAGCGGAAAACGACGCATCACAAAACGCGGCACTCGACATCAATGCACCGGAAGACATCATCCAAATCAGAGCACAATGTCAATGGGCTTGGGAGGCTTGACATAGACAACATTACGTAGTGTAAGATCTGCCCACGACATGAGAAGTGAGCTGCTCTTGCCTAGACTGCCTAGTTGGGAGAGCACCCTGCCACTTAGAGTGCAGTAATTAGTACTAATGCTGCCAAGGGGAAACCTCGCTGCCTCTGCTGAGCGATCGCATGCAGCCTAACACTAACAATTCGCCTGCTCTAAATGTAGCGGCTGCTCGCCGCACTCTGTCCGTAAAGACTGAACCGGCGTGCTGGGCAAACATCCGGTAACAGCCCGTAACGCATCATTAATTACCACTTGCAATGAGCGTACTTGGCTTAATGCAGTATACAGGAATGGCAAGTGGTAATCCAAGACAGAACGGACAAAGCTCCTATACAGTCCTAGTCCCTCTGCGGACCTCTGCGGACTCAAAGCTCCTAGTTCCTCTGCGGACTTCCTTATGACGTGCTAGGACACGCAGAATGGAAACCTGTGCCTTCACCCTCTCTCACAGAAGACGCACATCAGAACTCCACTCCAGCTTACTATCCAAAACAACACGTAGATACTTGACAGTGGACTTAGACATCACCGAAACACCATCGACTACGACCTTCACCGTGGCGTGCTAAAACGCCACATCACGAGAAAACACAACCACCTCAGTTTTCGCAGGAGCTAACTGGAAGCCTCTGGAAGCGAGTCACTGCGTCACAAAATCAAGAGCTTGTTGAACATGTGGTGTCACAGTAGCTGGGTCATCTCCCGCAAACCACATTGCTACATCATCTACATAGCAGACAATATTGGCAGTGGCTGACACCTCGAACAGAACATCATTTATAGCCACCGCAAACAACGTGGGGCTAAGACAGCACCCCCCTATCCCCTATACGAAGTAGTCTCTGCAGACCAGTGCCCATTGACTCTGGTCACATATCGTCTGTCCCCAAGAAGGGCGATGATCGCACCGATCAATTTCCCACCTACACCAGTGCTGGTAAGAACAGCACGGACCTAATCTACTCTTACCGTATCGTAAGCTGCTCTGTTATCATTCCAATGTAAATAATGTAAGAGTCATTGCCTTGGCAGCCGATTGTACTGCTCTAATCCTTGGTAAACATTATTGTATGCCCCATCAAATCGCCCAATTCAACCGACTGGTATCCGATGGCTTTTAATCCTGCTAGTTTTGTTAAATATAATTAGAATTATATTTCCCCCAACTATCTTTCTCCCCAATCCTCCCAGCTTTACACACCTCATGTCCCCCCGAGAACTATCATAAATTTCACCTCCATCACATCTGGATCTGGATGGAGGAGCTTGTGTGAAAGTCGGGCGAGCAGTCCTACGAGGGGTGGCACGAAAATCGATAATTCGATAATATTGCGATAAAAATTTTCGTCGATTACCGTATCGCACTTTTCCTGATTTATCGAATTATTAGCTAGGCACGATGCTTAAATTGTCATATCTCTGAAACCGTAATGGCTAGAAACGAGCGATTTGCGGCATTGCGGGAGAAGTTACAAGGGCTCCCCAACCAAGTGTGCAAAATACTGCTAGTATAGACATCTTAGCTGAATGGAGAGTTCGTTTAACGCAAACAATGTGTAAGCATTAAGTAGCAACACAACTGCTAAATTGTTTCTGTATGGTGAGGACGTAATGGAGAATGGGGGGTACATTTTCGTGTCTACTAGTCAAATTGCTAGTACCAGACAATTATTCATATTCGTGAAGGTTGCACTGTAGGTTTCAACAAAGTTTTTTTTTTAATTAACAAAATTTAAATGGTTACTCCGGCCTTAAAATTTGTTTTATCTATCGATTATCGCGATAATTTTGAAAGTTTTGTCGGGATAAAAAATGTCTGTGTCGTGCCACCTCTAATCTCTACTGAACATCCTGTAATAACCTGAAACATGAAATGCCATCCGTGCCAAAGTAATATGACTTGGTCGTTCCGATCATCTCACCTGTCAGTTTTCACCAGCAATCACCATTTAACCAATTTCCCAAGATCCGTCCCTCCACTGTTTGTTCCAAAAAAACAACTAATAGGACTTGGGCACTACAACTAGAGAATTACTACATTCCCCAAAAGAATGCATATAATTCGTGCAGGGGAACGTACGCTATAGGCTTGACATAAAAAAAAAACGTCCTAACAACAAGAAGGAGAACAAGATTTCTCGATGTTGCATCTAAAACGTAAAAAATGGCTGAAGCCTTACACTTAGTATGCACTGGATAACAAGAATAAAGAAAAATTGAAATTCCCAAAGAGGCTTGAAAACCGAGAGACTGAACGTTTTAACAGAACGTTTTCATCGTGTAGGAGCTGTGATGATTTTCCCCAACAATGTATTACTAAGCATATACCGTCAGACGGTGTGGCTTTGCCCACATTTGAACTTCAAATGGTGGTAACTTGCAGGCAAATGGGTTTGCAGCCAATTTTTAACATGTGATGTTCGAGTCTTGTCTAGGACTATCATACTGTAGTACTCTTTTTATTTTATGAGTTTTATTTATTTGTTTTTTTACGCAAAAAATGGGGTGGGCAAAGTCACACTGGCTTAGGGCAACTTTGCCCATCACCCCCCTTAAATTTCAATGCAACCAAATACTGACACTTGGACAAAAATCCAAAGGGCAACACTGCCTACCTCGACCAACTTTGTTTACTAAAATTATTAAAATTCATTATTCATTAAATTTTCTGTATGGGCAAAGACACCCCACTTACGTAAGTAAACAGTGGGGTGTCTTTGCCCACCGAGGCTACGACCTCAGATTTCAACGAACCTCAAAATAATTTTTAAAACTATTTACGTGGATCATTTTAGCATAATCTGACAAAGTAACAAATCCATACTATGATTAGAAGATAGGCACCCACGTAAAAGTAGTTAAACCATTAAATTTGACAGAATTTTAGGTTTATCTTTGAAACCACATTTGCGGTGCAACACGGCCGGAACCGGAAGTTGACTTTGATCAGACTAAAAGGTGACGTCTGATGAGTCCTCCCACAAAACGAAAGTTATCTACTCTCAACACAGTGCCATCTAGTGGGAATCTAATCATTTATCACGAAAATGGGCAAAGCCACCCCGTCTGACGGTAACCGAATTCTGAAAATACCAATTACTTGGCCGAGCGAGAGATGTTATAATAGATTAGTTTCTACAGAAAAGAGCATAAGCTAACACCAAAGCAAGGAACGAAGCTAACACCTTTCATTACGAGCTCGTCTTAACAGCTCTGCCACCACGCGCCAGATTTGCTGTAGAAATGACAAAAGAAGCGACCACCTTGTTTTAAAACTTGTGAAATTAGTAGGCAGTTTTTTTTCCCATTTCAAATTAATTTCTGCATTCTTCTCCCTAAACTGAGGAACTATCACTGTGGTGTTTTGTGGCAAATGGATTTCCGTTATACAGTAATGATCGTGCTTCCTTACTGCCGCTGTTAAAAAATAACTCCCGAGTATCACCTAAAATATTTCAGGTATAGAAATTTCATTTTCGAATTCGTTCATTTCAGACACCAAAGCTCCCTTGTCCTGAAATTTTAACAAAATCAGAACAAAATTGTGAACATTAATATCTTTTTTTTATTTTCTTTTTTCTTTTTTTTACCTTTTATGAGTATGTATAAGCGTCACGTTTGACCTTTAACTGATCTTTCGTGAGAATCCGGAGGCAAAGGCAACATTCATGGAAAAATAAAAAAAAAAACGTAATACGGTTACAAGAAAAATTCAAAATACTCTACTGAAGTGGGAGTGTCCGTTTGCCTGTGTGTTTGGTTAGGAGACGAACATACAAACAGACACACAAATTCCAAATTACGTCGAGCATTTGACCACGCTCGTTGCGTTCGCTCGGCCAGGTATAGGATAACTTGTTGAATTTTTCTTTTAATTCCATTACGTTAGTTGTCGTTTTTCCTTTGTCTACAACACGCATGAATTGTATTACAACAAAAAGGTATTTTTAAATACTCATCAAAACTACACAACAAAACTTTAAAAACAGTAATTTGGACAATATTAAAAAAAAATTGAAAGTTTCCATTTTTGGCATATTTTATTTATTTATTTTTCCTACTACTGTTGATTTAGAACAGCCTGAACTAACGGTAGTCTATACGAAAGCTTCCAATTTGCCCGATAGCCTATTTTTGGCTTCGGATAGAATGTTTGTCTTTTTGCGGAAATACGCAAACTAAGTAAATGGCCTTTGTGCGTGGCCTAAAATCGTCATTAGAAAATAGCTATGGTTTTCAATTTTTCTTTGTTTTTAATATATTTTTTGTAGTTAGGAAATAAATAATATAAATAAATAATATTGGTTTGTTACAAACGCAACCGGTATGGCAAGGATCTGATGGTCACTGACTGCCATCCGATGTTAAAACTAAAAAAAAAAAATGTTATAAATTACCAAAGTTAAACTGTTTAAAATTTTATAACGAAGGCGACGGCTCGGCTGCAGAGGAAGGGTTGATGGTATTCGGTTGGGGGTCACGATTGTCTTACCACCAAGGTTACACCTACCAGGGACACAATGGTCCCC
>JAHWFP010136701.1:50891-68868 GCA_023313725.1 Lithobius niger | reverse complement strand
GGTATAAGTAATGGAAATAACAGCACTAGTATCTTGCCTAAATACGATGCAAAGTACACTTGTAACGTTTGTTGTACGGTCGGGTGGACTTCTAAATTCTGCCCTAATAGGGCAATTCACCAACAAAATCAGGTTGCAGTTAGGAAAAACGGCAGAAATAACAGTAATTCGAATAGTAGCAATGGCCACGGTAATGGACGAACTAGTAACCGTGGTCGTGGTAGTAATAATGGTAGCGGTAACCGTGTACAGGGAATTTGGTGCTCGAAGTGTAAAAATTCGTCGCACGAAACACAAAATTGTCGTTTAAATCCCACTATTGGTCGTCCTCCAAATAGAAGCACTACTGCACAACCTCATGAAATTGAGTTGGATTCTGATGCACAAGAATTCGTGCCAAAAAACCCGAAAGCCATCCAGTTTTAGTCGGTGAAGCTGGAAATGGCGTGTCTTCTATTCAAAACCGACCAATTCCTAACAGATATTGTCTAGGCGATCTTGTTGAGCCTACACCAGCACCGTGTGCATATTTTTCACTTAAATTCGGTAAAGAATGTGCAGACGCCATACTCGATAGTGGAAGTACAATGTCTTACGTAAATATGTCACCAAAAGATGAGTTGTTAAAAATTGGATGTGAATTCACGCAACGTCCTTATCGGGTTAGAGTTGCCGATACTCGTTTCGTTGAGTGTCCGGGTTTCGTATTGGCTACGTTTCAGATTGCGCAACGAACTGTAACTTTTCCACTGATCTTGATGGAAAACACAATCCAGCCGGTAATCCTTGGCGTGGATTTTCAGCAGTCAATGGGTTTACAACCAAATTTCACGTCGAACACTTGGTTTTGGCAGGATAAACCTTCGAAAATCTACAAACTGAATCGGGAGCCGGGTATAAACGAAGTCCGTCAGTCCCAGGCAACTGCTACACCCATAGAGCCAGATGAGTTTTGTGCCACAGAGCAAGACATTCGTAATAAAGTAAATGAGAGTGACGTTTTAACAGATGACGAAAAGGAACAGTTGTTCAAGGTATTTATGAAATATAGATTTGTTTTTAGTTCGAGAATTGGTTTAATAAGCCCAGTCATGGATATTGATGTTGGCGATCACCCACCAATCGCGTTGAAACCCTATCCAGTTTCGAAGTTTAAAGAGTTGCAATTACGTCAGCATGTAGATCAGATGCTGGAGCTTGGGGTTATCGTCCCCAGCACGAGTGCATGGTGTTTTCCGGCGTTTATCATTCCCAAGAAGAATAACACCACGCGTTTTGTGATAGCATACAATAAATTGAATGAAATAAGCAAGATGCAAAACTTCCCAACCCCTAGAATTGAGGATATGGTGCAGAGGTGCCCTAAGAGCAAGTACCTTACTCTTTTTGATCTGACCGAAGCATACTGGCAAGTAGGGGTGACGAAACGAGCAGGTGAGGTGTCATCTTTTTGCACCCCGTTCGGAAATTTTACACCGCTCAAAATTATGTTTGGTGTCAAACGAGCACCAGCGTTCTTCTGTGCCTCAGTTTCGCGAATGCTCGCCCCTCTACATTATCTGAACATGCAGAGCTAGTTTGATGATATCTCGATTATGTCACAAGAATTCCGATTGCACTTGATGGCGATCGAAGACACCCTAACGATTTTGGGTCGTGAAGGATTCAAAATAAACATAAAGAAGACAGACTTTTGTAAGAAAGAGATAACCCTATAAGGTTATAAGGTTTGGAGTGAGGGGGTTTTGCTGAACCCTAGTAAGAAAGAAATTCTGGAGAATTGGCCACGCCCCAAAAGCATTAATGAGCTCCGAAAATTTCTCGGTTTGGTGGGTTTTTTTCGTAGATTTGTGATGTCATACTCGGCTATTGCAGCTCCTCTATTAGCGGTGCTAAAAGGTAAAACTCCGAAATTTGTCTGGGAGGCAAAGCAAGAACAAGCTTACCAGAAAATCAAGAAAATGTTGGTAGACGCTCCCTTGTTAGCAGCGCCTGATTACAATCAGCCTTGGATAATTATGGCAGACGCATCCTTCTTTGGGGCTGGAGCGATTTTATATCAGGTCGATCCACTCACTAAGGAGAAGAAAACCATAGATATAATCTCTAGACGTTTGACAGTTGCTGAACAGAGATTTTCTAATTGTGAAAAGGAATTGATGAGTATTATTTGGGCAGTGCGTAAGTGGCGTAGATACATAGAAGGGGGTGTGATAACAATTTTCAGCGACCATAAGGCACTTTCGATTTTAGCCAAGGTAAGCTCACCGACGGGATGCTTAGCGAAGTGGCTTGTAGAGTTATCTCAGTTGGACGCTAAGATTTGCTTCGTCCCAGGGTCACAGAATCGCATCGCGGATGTGTTGTCTAGGCGATACGAATCTGAGAGAGACTTTGCTCGTATCACTAATCCAATCTTGATACCAGCAATGGATGAACGAACGGGTCAGAATTGTTATGTATTTAACAACGATTGTTTGTGTAATCAGTTAGATGTTGAGCAAATTACACTTGATCAGATTAGAGCAGAAACGTTAAAGGACAAATATACATTTGCATTAAAGTTAGCTTTGGAGGGAGAAACGAAGGAAATAAAGTATGATTCACCTTCAGTTCATAGATTTGTGTTAAAATACCAACCAAAGTCAATTGTGAGTGACGGAATAATTTATGTGGACGTAAATAAAGATGTTGTTGATGCACCGAATTTGAAAATTCTGGTGCCCCGTTAACTGCAAAAGAAAATCATTAGGCTAGTACACGATACGTTTACAGGTCCTCATATGGGTGTTTACAAGACGATAAAACACATATTTTATGTGTACACATGGATGAGTGCTACAAAGTTGATTTCAAATTACGTAAGGACGTGTAAAGTATGTTAGGTCCATAAGGCGCAGCAGACTCGTAAGAAGGCTAAAACGATGATAGTAACTGAAAAGGAAGCATGGGAGAGTATTGTTTTTGACCTGAAAGGCCCGCTAGTACGGAGTACAAATGGTTTTACTTACATCCTAGTGGTGCTTGATAAGTGGAGTCATTGGGTTGAATTAATTCCCCTAAGAAACGCTGAAGCTAAAACTATAGCAAAGGCACTCATTGATGAAGTGTTTTCACGGCATGGCGTACCAGCGGAAATTTTTTCCGACAGCTCCAATAATTTGAGGGGGCAAATAAAGAAGAATTTATGCCTGCAATGGCGTATCAAGGCTAGATTTCTGTCAGTCTATTCGCCTAAGTCCAGCCTGGCTGAGCGATGGATGAAAGAGTTAACAAAAACGCTAGCAATTTACGTGCAAGACGAAAAGTCGGGTCATAGAAATTGGGATTTGTGTTTGAAGCAACTACAGTTAGCATTAAATTCAGCAACTGATTCGGTGACGGGTTTCACCCCAAGTATGTTAGCAACAGGAAGGGAGTTAGGAATGCCCGAAGCCCCTGTCGGTAAAGTGCAAACGGACGAAGTTAATTACCCATTACACATCTTAAACTCAACTTCACGCATGCGTGCGATAGTTAGAAGAGCTGTACGCAAACGTCAAGCAGCTAAGTTACATCGTGCTGCAAAGGCGGATAAACATAAAACTGGTAAAGAATTTGAGGTAGGAACTAAAGTTTACGTACGAAATCACCCTAAAAGTGACAAATCACGCTATTTTATGAAGAAAATGGCACCAATTTACATCGGAAATTATGAGATTGTTAAAAAGTTTAGTCCTGTAGCTTATCAGCTTAAAGATCTTAATACGGGTATTATTTCTCGTTATGTGTATCATATAGATAATTTACGTGAACAGATTGAAGGTGAACGTTACCCAGTTAGTGAAGCAGATTCCGAAGAATTTTAAACTTAAATCTAAAAGTAGTTACTGTGTTTCTTCTGGGTCTTCTTTCGGCCAGCAGTAGCTAGATCTAAAATAATTTCGCATGCGGATCGTGAAATTGCTTGTAAACCGAAAGAAAAACATGTTATATACAGATAACCAAGGTTCACTAGCGAAATTTCATTCGCCAAGTCAATTGAGGCAGCTTGGAAATTTTCCAGGTTAAGCAGTTGAGGTTCGGCAGCTGCCATTTCGAACTTTTCAGAATGAAAGTGATTCACGTGCAATTCTCACGCTTCCCTTTAGTGACCGTTCCCTAGCTTCTTGAATCTGTTATTTTAATTGATGAATCAATAAACTGATGATGTTAATTGTTTAAGATAACAATACATGGAATCAGATAATTGAAACTAATTTCGAGTTAAACTTAACTGATTGTTACCGCGTTAATCACATGTGATGCGCGTTGTTACCAATATTGGACAACCGATTTTGACTATTAAGATTTTGAAATAAAATCTTTCTTAGCCGATTATAATGGTAACCGATGGTTAGTGGTTACGATTTTCAAGTGAATTTTCATGCATCATGCACCTAATTTCTTTTATTTTCTCTTGACTGTTTTTGCACTGATTGACTGTGATTGTATTTTAAATGTTGAAAAATCGTTTTTGCTTCTGCATAATTTTCGTGAAAATGTTCAAGTAATTAAGTTTGCGTAGCGGGTTTTACGGGAATAATGTCTGAATTTTGACGCTCAAAGATTTCCCAGACCTTACAGAAAACGTTACTAATGCGCATAGGTAATGTCACCCTGCTGGAACAGTCAAACGATTAAATTATTAGCAGATAAAAAGCTCGAACGTCCCCATAGCATCCTTAATTTTAACTTGTTGTTAGTGCGCACCTTCTTGGTATTATTTTTGAATAATTTCTGAGAACTTTGTTTATTTTGTATATAAAATAGCTTAGCTTAAATAATTTTTACTTACCTTAACGAAGCGAGGGCGATTCTTTTCGAGGGCGGGACCTCTGCAACGACGGTTTCCACCGCTTCCTCGTACTCCTTAAGCTAGGGCCTTAGTGTGCCTCTTTACCTTGATGCTATGGCTCCATGTTATCTATTCTGTACACTCTGTATCTTTATTGATGTATTCCAGTAATGCTATGTACTTTGATGTATGGTCCAGTCCCTGGGGATCAGTGGTCTGGATGGCTCTGGCCTTGTCTGCCCCTAGGGGTAGCTGCTAGCAGAGATGGATCATGGGATACCAGGATATAGTACAGGAAGTACCTTGCACCACCAGTGGCAGTTACTGGCTGCAGCTCTAGGTACTTAAGGTCTTGCAGCCCCTTGCAGCCTCACACTGGGAGCTAGTCCCTAACCAGCTAAGAACTCTTCCTGAAGTGTGCCACTCTGCTAGTAGCCCTCATTAGAGCATCCTTGAACCATTGGACAACATCTCCTGAGGACAGACCGCGTGGCCCTAGAATAAACCCCGAATTTACCATCCTTCTGGCGTTCTTCCTTGTACCGGGCATAGTGGGGTTGCAAAGTGCAGACTTATAGCCAAGCGAATCAATGATGAATTCTGGCCAACTCGTATTATTTGATTCACCCAGGGTAACTAGGACTGTAGTAACATTGTCACTCAGTGACTTGGAAGTCAGACGAAACTTCGTCCCGTTAATTGAAAAAAATCTAGTTAAATTGACTTCTGGAGCTAGCCACCACACAAGGGGTGCAACATCGCTCTGAACAAGATATTAAAAATTAATTTAGGAGGCATAAGAATGTCGTGCATAATCTAAGTTAAACAGTTTGCAGTCGCAACGCTTAGATACTGAAAATAAAATAATGTCTATGACAGCAAGTATTGGAAACTTGCATTTCAAAAAAATAAATTAGCAGCACAAATGGAAAAAAAAATTTTGTACGATCGTTGCATTTCAATTTAATTTTAAATGGTAGGTTTCTGGAATTTTAGAATCTCAGCATCTGACTTTTCCTATGTATAGGTCGCTTACGTTCAGGAGGAACAATGAGGTAGCATAGGCAAAAACGGTTCTTTTGCCAGGCAAAAGAGCTTGTTATAGGCGATAGCCTTACAGACAAATCACTCTATAACAATCACTCTAGTAATGAATACGAGTCACTAGAGCATCGCACAACATTAGGCTCAAGGATTGCACCGATCACATCCTGTGGTATAACATATTTATTTTGAGGAAACACAGTAATTTCTAAAAGTCATGTTTGTTGGCGGAACCTTAGCTGTTAGGTTCGACCTGAACATGATAGTCAAAGTGGGTTAACATTAACAAGGTTCTTAAAATTCCACGATAGACGGCTTTCTGTATTGGTCAGTTTGAACTGTCACGTGGTAGTCAAAAGGGAAAACAGACAAACACGAATACAGTTGTTTCTTGAAAAGCTACGATTGACGGCTTCCCGCACAGGTTAGTCTGAACTGTCTCGTAGTAGTCAAATGGGTGAAACAAATACAATTAAATATAAATATACTTTACACACCACATCAAAATGAGCCGCATGCTGTTACGAAAATGATACTGCAGACACTAACAAAGATACTACCAAAACGTGGAGTATGATATTTTAACATTTAAGTACGCAATAGGCATACAGTCGTGAACAATTTTCATTGGGAATAACAGTAGAGGACACTTTAATGAAGGGGTTAAGCAAACACGACTTAATGGTGTAACAAAACAGGTATCCTGTCCTCTCCCTTGTCCTAATGCTTATTTTGTTACTATGTAGCATGAAAATTTTACCGAATAAGTAAAAAGCATGTTAGAACCGATTTTGATAAATTGGTCACCAGTTTGAATCCCAGCACGGGACCAAACAAGTGACATTATATTCGGAAACATACAAGTTTCCGGGCGACTCATGTATATGGCATGCATATGATGTTTTATTTTATGAAAACTGTGTATTCCGATGAAATCTTGTTGCCAATGGTACTGCAGGGAAATAATAATTTAAATTTGACAATGTCAAATAGTACTGTTTGAATCGAACCATGGACATTCCATATTTTAGTACTCATAAATTTGCTTATAAAGAGCAATTTGCAGTCATGTTTGGCTATAAAGTGACTTTACTTCCAAATGTGAAGAGGCAAGAAACAAGATTTCAAAGGGAAAAAATTGAAAGTTGAAAAACATAGCCAGTAACGCTTGTTTCTTTCATTTTCCCCCAGCTAAAGCAAAACTCGACCAAACGGCTGGCGACGTAATTACCGAGGGTAGAGAAACCTACTCAGCCTTGAACGACCTTGGCAGGACCATGGGCCAACTCGAGGTCGAAGGTAGAGCACAACACGATATGGGAAAGTGCCACGCCTCCCTTATTAAAAGCGAGAGGGATAAACAAACCCATGTAGCCAGCCCAGAGAAAGCGAAATATTATTTATTTCAGATCAACAGCAACAAAGTTGAATTTATTAAATTTGAGTTCAGTTACATGGAGAATGCGCTCTCGAGTCTTGCATGCACTTAAGCCATAAGGTATTTTATTCCAATTCTACCCAGAATAGTATTGCTCAATTAAGGAGGCAATTTAATCTTGCTGTACATAATTATTGCCCTGATTTCTGTGAAGGTTGTTTTTTTACCTCAAAGAAAGGTGCGTTTTCCCTAGTCACACTACAATTAACTTTGGGCCAGTCGGTAAATGCGAAATTCTTGCTTAATTATGTAAAGCAGTTTGTTATAAATGAGCTGGGTTTGTAAGCTAAAATAAGGATCCACTAAAAAGGTACCATGATTTTAGGATGAACAGGTATTATGTAAGGAAATAATTAATGGCTTAATTAATATTCATAACAGAAACAATACAATTAATTAATTGGATGCATATTTGCATAATATCATACATTTATTAAAATGCATGATCCGAGTATTTATCCGGATAGATCAAAACGACTCCAGATAGCAAATATAATTGGGAGTCTTCAAAGGTGACCGAGAGGCGGCAGGATCATTTGAAACTGAACAAGTGTAATTACACCTATTGTTAGAGTTTAAAGGATGGCATTACCAGCTGACAATATTTACGACAGTTTCGTAGAACCTAAATGACTTTCTAGAAGTAGATTTAATTACGATAAGATCATCGCTCGTGATCGATCACTTCGTGGAATAACAATAAATCCCTCCCACACGGGATAGTTAATTATGGCGGCACTTAACTTCAAAGCACCGCATATGGGGAACAATTAATGAACCCGAAAGCAACAATGAAATGATTGACATGCGTAGACGTCCCATTTGGCGATAAGGGCCCAAGCTGTCCAAATGTTACTATATTTAGCATTTCAATAATAAATCAATAGTACAATGGATTGATCATGGCCGATAACGCTACAGTATTTAAACCAATCCTCGGAATGCATGATATCAGTCGATCATCAGCCGCTCAACAGTTGTTTTAACTAGTGTACACCAGTCAAACTTTGGAGGTCCCGATTCATAGTACGCCAGGCCAGGAGCCGTGCCAAGTAGGTGACGGGGCTTCGCCGCCCAGCTACAGCCGAGAGCCGATAGCCTCACTCAAGCTTCTATAATAGAGCTCAGTATTCTGATTCATTAGCAATAGCTATGATTGTTAAAGCTTAGTACCAATACGTACGCTGCTAAATTAACCCGAGATTCCTTAATTTAACTTAGAGAATATAATAATGATTAGGTTTACCGCTCGACTTAATCCGTAATGCCATTCGTTCGACTCATTGTCGAATAACTGTAATCGATACAATCAAATCATAACAATCTGTCATTGATTTAATTGGCCATATAGTGGGGTCAATATTGTGTACACCGGAGTGTCGATGAAAGGCCCAGTATTAGATGAATGATTGCTTATTTAGCCTACCTATTTTATACATAATTCGTATTTTATACAATTGATTGCTCTTATGCCATCCTAGATATTAATGTTTATTCTGGTTAAATGGTCACAGGAATAGAACATACAGTTACCGCATTAGTCACATTTGACATGCGTTGTTACCGATATTTGACAACCGATTTTGACAATTAAGATTTTGAAGTAAAAATTTTTGTAGCTGGTTTTAATGGTAACCGATGATTAGTAGTTACGGTTTTCAAGTGAATTTTCGTGCACCAAGCACTTAGTTTTTTTTCTTTCTTTCTCTCTTGACTGTTTTTGCACTGATTGATTGTGATTGTATTTTAAATATTGAAAAATCGTTTTTGCTTCTGCATAATCTTCGTAAAAATGTTTAAGTAATTAAGTTTGCGTAGCGATTTTTACGGGAATAATGTCTGAATTTTGACGCTCAAATATTTCCCTGACCTTACAAAAAACGTTACTGATACGCGTAGGTAATGTCACCCTGCAGGAACAGTCAAACGATTAAATTATTAGCAAATAAAAAGCTTGAACGTCCCCATAGCATCCTTAATTTTAACTTGTTAGTGCGCGCCTTCTTGATATTATTTTTGAATAATTTCTGAGAACCTTGATTATTGTATATATAAATAGCTTAGCGTAATGAATAATTTTCACTTACCTTGACAAAGCGAGGGTGCTTCTTTTCGGGGGCGGGACCTCTGCAATGACGGTTTCCACAGCTTCCTCCTACTCCTTAAGCTAGGGCCTTAGTGGGCCTCTTTACCTTGATGCTATGTTCATACTATTTATTTTGTATACTCTATATCATTATTAATGTATTCCAGTAATGCTATGTACTTTGATGTATGGTCCAGTCAGTCCCTGGAGATCAGTAGGCACTGGCCTTGCCTGCCCCTAGGGGTAGCTGCTAGCAGAGATGGTTCATGGGATACCAGGATATAGTACAGGAAGTATCATGCACCACCAGTGGCAGGTACTGGCAGCAGCTCTAGGTACTTAAAGTCTTGCAGCCCCTTGCAGCCCACTCTGGGAGCTAGTCCCTAACCAGCTAAGAACTCTTCCTGTAGTGCGCTGATCAGAGCGTCCTCGAACCACTGGACAACATCGCCTAAGGACAGACCGTGTGGCCCTGGAATAAACCCTGAAATTACCATCCTTTCTGGCATTCTTCCTTGTACTGGGCATAGTGGGGTTACACTATCCCCTGATTTCACTTTTATTTGGCAAGCAGCGCGCTTTTATTCTTAAATGTCTGTCTGAGCCACAGCTTACTGAAAAATTGTTGTTTCTGCTGGAAAGGCGTTGCGTTACCCCGATTTTTCCTCCAAGGAGTGAGAAATTTGGGTTCCTACTGACCCCGCTGGGAATGAATTTTCAATTGTGCTTACATTTTGGTGTAGCTTCCCTGAAAAGGCCTCAGCCATTACGATTGATGAGGGCCTTGAGGCAGCCGTAAATGAGCTGCCGGCCACGGCTGGCCGGGCAGCAGATAGTGCCTTATCTAGGCTTACTACCTCTGGGGAGGAAAGACGTTGTGTGGTCGTGCACACAGACATTGACAGTGACAGTGTTGGAAGTGGAAATTCACACAATGCTTTGCAGACATTGCCGTCAGTACCATCTGAATTGCCAAGTTGTGAATCAGGGAATACTCTCTCTGTTTTAAAAATTTCTAGTCCATATAGAGTACGGTAGGCCTTATCTGGTATTTAACATAGAAGGGTTGCTTGTTGCTTCTCTGCTTGACACTGCCAGTGCGGGTACATTACTAGTTAAAACCATTGCTTATTCTATTGTGGCCCAGCATTCGAGTAGATCTAGCTTAGACACTACACCAACCAATTTCTTTAACTAGGGTCAGAAACAAGATTGTGTCTGCCTCACATAAACTTGTGGCAGAAATTTCTAAGTGCAATTTTTCAACTATTCATGAATTTATAGTTGTTGATGATGGAGTGTTTGGAGATGCTGAAATTTTAATAGGATTTGATTTCCTGAAGAGCCAGCAAGATAAGGTTGTCTTGCATTGTTCAGATAATGTTTTGGCTATAGGTAGCCTAAGGTTTCAGTTAAAAGATTCAGCTTATGCAGCAAAGGAGCTATACTTTTGCAACAGTGGAATTATTAACAGCTATGATTATGTGCCAAACAATATTAGAGTTGCTACCCTGACTATTACTCGTGACTCGTCAGGAAAAGATAAGGAAAAGCAGGATGTTGCGCAAAACGATCCTTACATTGTGGAAAGTGTTTTCGTCACCTTAGCCGAAAATATTACTTTGGAGCCCTACTCTTCATATATTTTAGAAGGAATTTTGAACTGGGCCTATCCAGAAATTCAGGGTGGTGTATTTACCCCGTACTGCTCAGAGGAGGATGTAAAATATGTTTATCTTCTGCCGTGGGAGTAATTGGAGCAGCTGTCCAATGGCCGGGTGCTACGACGGATGTTTCATTGTAGGTTTCCTGGCTGGCGTTAAAATAGGATATAGCCTCTTCAAGGGGCTCTTCGGTCTCGGCGCTCCAGGTTGCCGTCGATGGTTTCACATTTCTGTGCAAAGGCATTGTCGGAATTGGGTGTCGTCTACGGGTGCAGTCAGCCAGCCGGCTGATTGCGGGTTGCGGCATTCCGTGAGGGAAGTATTGTTGGAGGGCCTCTTCCAGGATTAGGCTGCGGAGCAGATATTGCTTGAAGGACTCCTCCAGCAATGCAAGCATTGGCACACTTTGACCGTAACAATGCTTGCATGCACGGGGATCCAATAAGTGACATCTGCTATAATGACGGGCCTTCCTTCGGACTTTTAAATCCTGGGTTTCCATTTTTTCATCCAAGATTTCGTCAACCCCAGTTGAAGGATTCAGCCGGCGGCGGGCGTCAAAGTGGCTCCGTAGCATAAAATTGACGTCTTCGCACGGAGCGGAGCGCAAAAATATTCCTCCTAGTGAATGTGCGTGCGGACAGCTAGCTGCCGTTTGATGTAGTACGCACTAGCAATAATGGGCGCTGTACGCCATTAATTCTGCAAAGTCACTGTGCAATAGTGTAGAGAATTTGCGTACTTTCCCAGCTTTTCTGTCCTATTTGTTTTAGGGAGAACCACCGTGTTAGGGATCGTGATTTCGATGGGGTGAGTTGGCTCCATGTTGCTGTTAGGACTGTTTGAGTTCGAATGGCAAAAGCCTCTCAAAATTTGGTCCTTACTTCAAAGTTGGAATTGTGGAAACGGTTGCGGCACGTGACTGTTAGTTTGAAAATTTCGCTTGTAATTGGTCCAGCTGTCCTTCTGTATTCCCTATTTGTGTATACAAAACGACGGTTGATGTCCTTTTAAATTTCATTGGGGCAAAGGGTTGAGCTGACAATTGGTTCCAGACTGATTAGTGATTTAGGGCATGCGGCCTAACGTATCAGTAGCCAAAATAACGGAAAAATCACTCTGAAACAAATGGCCCTCTCATCCCCCTCCCTTCCTCATCGAATATGAATCAGACTTTCGGAAGCTATCGGCTGCCCTAAGACGACGACCAGAACACCTGCAGCCTTATAAATTCCTTCTGTTTCTAGTCTGGGACAAGTGCACTTTTTTCCCCATTGTTTTTAGGGCCATGGGCCCACTCTTTGCACGCCTCCTATTGATAAAACCGGAGTCGGTAACGACGCTACTTCACCGACTAACTCATTCCCGTTCCTCCCCCCCAGCCGGCCTCAAGTGAAGTGGCTCCTCTTTCTCGTCTCAGCACGAGTTGTAAATCAGTGCTGTCTCGCATTCCTCGCTAACAGAGATGTTGGGCGCACGCTAACTGTCAGGAAAAGCCACTTGCCACGTTCAAAATAAATGAAAAAGGAAAGGAAGAGAACGACAGATGCTGCAATTTTGACTCCATTCAGAGTGCAGGTCGTTTTTTTCAAATTCAAAATACAGAAATCGAATTTCAGTCTGAGTTTATGTCAATAAAAAAAAATAAAAAATAAAATAGTAATGAAAACATGTTGGAGCTTTGGAAAAAAAATCTTTTTGGAGACTGATTGGCTACTAGTGGGGAATAAGGTGGTCTCATACGGGGACAGCTGTATGTTCTCATACAGTGTGTCGGAAATTTCCCGTTAAACATGAAGGTAGTGCCCCTTATAAGCCGTTGTGCTCGCCTGAGGTTCTAGCCCTCAGGGAGATGGTGTTTTTAGGGAAATTTTCACCAGTACTCTTGACATGTGGGTGCGGCCACACCCAATCGAAGGAAGAGCATTGGGCCCGAGGTCTGGGAACCATGGGGCAGGTGGCTGTTCCTAAGCGTCCGTATTGCAGTAATTTTGTTTCAAACCAAGCATATAAGTCTGAATGAGTCACCTAGGCATTGTAAATTCTCTGGCAGTTGTCCTGCATGTGCTTACCCCTCTGTATTGTAATCCCTGTGCCCTCCTTAAGTGATGGTACAGTATGAATATTGAAAAGAAATATAATAAATGAAAATAAAATAAAAGAAAGAAAGAAAGAAATAAGAGATGTGTGAATTGGAGGAGGAGGGGTAGATACATCGCTTTGGGCGATTGCACGTCTAGTAGTTTTTCAAGCGCTGTCTATGCCCCGGTATTCCTCGTATGTAGTTTCTGAAGGATGCTATCCTTTTCAGCTTCTTCACCTGGCAAAACTAAAAATTGCAACCACATAGGTCATTTGAATGGGTGCCGGCAACCACGGAAATCCGTACTCCCAGATCATGGCAATTCAGTAAAAACATGGTTGTTACCAAGTCACAGTAAGTATTTACATTTGCATCAGAGCTAGACATGTTTCAGTAACAGACTGTCAAGAGAAGGTTACATAATCTGAAGTGCTTTAAGCATAGTCTTCCAGTCAAAGATGAGTTTCCTAATGAGGCTGCCTCTTAAAAATCAAAGATATGTTTATTAAAAAATAAATAAATAATAATAATAATCGAAGTTACAGTTCTAGTCAAAATCGAAGTTACAGTTCTGAAGTCAAAATCTAAATTGCAACTCTGGAGTCAAAACTGAAGTACAGTCACAGTTGGTGGTTATTCACAAGCTGGAGTTACGCAAGTCTAAGATTTGGTTATACATAAAGTCAGAGTTGGTCTCCTACATGCGCCCGAGTTATTACGAGTAAAGAAGTCTTTTTCTAAATTTTTAAAATCGAAGTTGGTTCTATATAAAGCATGGGCTGCCCTAATCAAAGAATTGTTGTACATTGCTAAAATTAAGGATTTGCTTCCTGCATGAGCCTAGGTTATTAAGTCGAAGAACCGTTCTTACATAAGTCGAAGTTCTAAAGTTCGAGATTTGGCTTTATCTAAGTACACCTTACAAATATCAAAGATTTGATTGTACATAAAGGTCAGAGTTTTGGTTCCTAGACATGCTGGCTTGTTGTCTAAGTTGTGATTCTGTGTTTGAAAATATAATTTTTCGAAGACTTAGTTCTGATTAGGTTTTGATTTAAAGTCAAAGAGTGTTTCGATCGTCAGCCTAGGATTCAGTAGTTCAAAGATGCTCATATAAAGCATGGTTATTCAATTAACAGTAATTGTGCTAAAAGCTGTTTTGGCTTTGGCAGGATTTGGCAGAAAATATGGGTTGCACAATAGCACTAAAATTTGCAACGTAGGAGTTTTGGTTCTCCTCACTCAAGCACGCAGACTGTTGACCTACTTTTGGTAAGCTAGTTGGAGTCGCTGTATTGCAGGAAAGCAAGCGTGGGAGCAACCGGCTAAGCATGCTGATTTTGATTATGATTTATTCTGAGATTGGATTGTCCAAGCGCAAAATGTTGGCTTAACAAGTTGACTGTTTCAGGTGCAGAGATATACAAATATTCGGCTCCTATTCATATTTATCATTTATTTTCCAGAAACAACACCTGCTTCTACGTGCGACCTCCATCTCTGACTGCAGAGGTATAGGACACCGAATGCCACTCACCTTCTTGGGATGTGAACCAGCCATTAAAACAGCCATATCCAGCTGGGACTCAATTACAGATGCAAATTAGCCACAATGCCACGTAGGAGAGTCCGGTCGTTGACACGGGCAGAATTTCGTTCAACTTCTAACTAATAAGAAGGACTTAACCCGGGACTTGTGTAATACCAACCTGAGTGCACCTGCAACGCTACAAATCAGTTCCCGAAACCCAGTACTAGTTGGTTGCCAGCATCCATTCTACTCCAACAGACACTTGTCATTTATACCACTACTGTGAAACGACCTGCTGCAAATTACAGTTTTGACCTGGTTGCTTCGGACTAAAATGTTCTACTTGGTTGTTCGAAAAGTTCTACTGCTACTTCATACTGAACATTCGGAAAAGATCTGTACCTCTCAGTGTATCTCTTAATTATTACTGTACAGCTGATTCAACGATTGTATCTTCTTGAAATTTGAATCTTCTGAAATATTGTTACCTTGTGGTCTGAGAATGTCTGCATTCTTAGTTCTGTTTGCCGAAAGTGACTCGTTTGACTGTTGTACTGTTCACCTTATAACATGTTAACTACAGGAACCTGATGTCATGAATTTTAAATACCATTATTGGTTTTTGGCAAAAGCTTAGACGAGTCTCGGAACCTTTGGAAAGGGTCTTCCACACTTTTTTTTTGGCTACTAATGACACACATTAGTTTTTTTTAAAGTGTGGGAGTTATTGCTACCAAAGTCAAAATTGTTAGGGTCCGGAAGTCATTATTCCGAAATTAAATAAAAATAGGTTCCTAAGGTATGCTAGCATATTACAATGGGACGGTCAGTGTTAGTTACGCAGTGCCACTGTTGGGGAACACACAAAATTGAAACAAGACCACTGGCTCATGGGCACCAGTAGGCCTTTGTTTAACAATGGGACTGTGTAATGATTTTACATATCATTTAATTGACTTTGTGTGTTTAGGACTTAATTAATATGCATCACTAATTGCCTAATTAATTATTGTAATTAGATGGATTAATTAATTAACTATTAATTAATTAATCAACACAAGGCATGTAACCATCAACCACTATTCTGTACAATTGTAATTCTCCACTATTATTCTTACCCAAACAAGCTCTTGTTACAGTGTGCCTGATGCAGGCTAGTGGGTGGACTTGGGTTTTCCCCAGAGGCTTCTGTTTTTGTAACAAGCTCTCTCAACGGATGGAGCCACTTGTAGATTGATGTTGAATAGAGCAAAGTCTATGTGTCAGTCATGCGTAAGTGTAGGTTTCGTATATATAGAGGAATTAAAGATTTGGTGGGCACTTCTTGCCAGGGGTCTTGGGGGAGACTTGGAGTCACTGGAGATTGCCTTGGTCCATGTGCTAGCCAACCTTATACAGATAAGTGAATACTGAGCTTGAATTGATTTATGATGTGCAGTCTGGTAGGTATATGACCAGTTGAGTTCTTGTATTTGAGTGGTAGCCTTTTGTGCTTGAAGTTATCATGAATGTCGAGTGCTGATTAGACTATATCCATGGTTTAGTTGTGGTCAGAGATATTGTTATGTGATAAGGAAGATACATACTATTTTGAATTCAGTTGACGAGTATTAAGTTCAACCTTGTTGTTTGATGACAAGCCAATGAATGGCCTGACCTGTGAAGCCTAAATAATCTGACTTATCAGTAAATTTAGTATTGTCTAATTCCTTGAGACTGGAATTTGATTATTAATAAACCCAAGTGACTTTGTGTCTTGCTCAATTTGTTCTTCCTGAATCATCTTTACACAGACATTCATTATATCGAAAATTATCGTATGCCACAAACAATTTTCGTTATAATACGACATACGGGTTTGTTTTGTTTCAACTTACTTTAGAAACAGAATTGTCCAGTCATTTTTTTAAATCTAGATTTAATTATTTTTTTTAAATTTAAACTTTATGTACTATATTTGTTTTATCGTCGTTATTCTGTTTATACATGTTGTAGGAGTCACATCAATTTTTGCTGGCAGGAACAATGCATTCAGAATTTTTTGGACAAAATACATTGGATCGGCAGCAATCCGTAACTCAAAACAATGCTATCGCACCAAATCCGACTGCCGGTTGTGATTGCGAGCGCCATCTGAAACTATTTTGGCATAAATGAAGTTTCTGACGCGCGTAAAATGGACGTTTCCCCAACCTTTACCCAAAGGACGTTGATCGAAAAACCATGCTTCAGTGAACAGGGTGATACTTTCTTGTCATAATAGTGTTTATAACATTGAAAAGCCTTTTCATTACAAAAGCTTACTAATTCCCAAGCTGCTTGGAGTCTCGATGTCAGTCGTATCGGAAAATTTTCCGAATTGTAGCAAAACTGTGTCGGCTCAAAAATTAACGATGCGGTAACCTTAAGTCCTGTCCAAACATTAGTAAGTGAGGGGTAGCCAATGTTGCCGAGTGGACAGAGCCACTATAGGCTCGGCAAACTGCTGTCAAATATTCGTTCCATTCGTCTATGCATGACACAGCCACTTTTCTTAAAATTTCTTCAACAGAGCGATTCACACTCTTCACCATACCACCCAGCAAAGGTCAATTTCGCATAAACATAATTTGTTTAATATTTAATAACGTTAGCTCCTTCATGAGCTGCGAGTGGAACTCCCCGCCGTAATCGTGTACCAGAGTTCGCAAATTCCAAAGCATCCAATAACTTCCTTATACAATGCTTTTGCAACAGTAATTGAACGTTATTACGCCAAAGTAAAGCTACGTGGTAAAGGTATAGCTATAAACAGGAGCCTATAGAAAATAACTAGGAGCGTGTCTCGGTAACTTCCACTACAGTGTAAAGTCAGGAGCGGCTACAGTGGTGTACAAATTTGTTACCAGAGGTCGCCACCTGCACGAGATGATTAGAGGTGTGCGTCACGTTCTCAAGGCTAATTTTCGGTCCTTTGTTTTTAAACAATAAGTGTTTAACATGGAAACAATACCAAAGTAATAATAAAAAAAACTAAACAAACAGACAATCGGTTGTTCGTAAGTCGCTCTAGCCAACAATAAAATAGAGCGTTGCTTTCGTAGCACACGTTTGTTTCGCATGCAAAGTTTCAGTTTCGATTTTAGACAACTTGGCGCAAACGCAGTATTGTTGCTCCTTCTGGCGTTAGCACATCGTACTAAATTAAGCACTCCTAACATAGACCAGCCACACACGCTCCTAATTGTTTTCTATAGGCTCCTGGTTCTATGTTAGTAATACAAAACTGCTTGCGTATAAAATTGGACTCACGCCTAACAAAATTTACTGCTCTAA
>JAHWFP010136701.1:0-35572 GCA_023313725.1 Lithobius niger | reverse complement strand
TACCAGCTTAGTTTTAAATATGCTATAACGCAGTTAGGTTAGATTTTTGTTGGTTGCAGTAGCAGACACGCGATTTTAACGTCGGACATTTTTCATAAGTAAGTCGTCGCCTGTTTTAAGGATAAAAAATATCGTGTGTTTTACATGTATGTGAGGTTAAGTACCATCGCAGTGGTAGCCCCTCCTAAAACAGAACTAAGCTAGTAGTGTTTAGGCTTTATGCCTGAAAGAATAAATTACAAAATGTAGAATTTTGGCGGTTTTAAGTGAGATCGCCATAAAGACGATGTTCTTCTGGAATTGAAGAGTTCAGCCCTCAGGTTTTTGGCTCGGCGATGTTGAGGTGTACTCACCACGAATGTCTAATACAAGACCACGTTTTGATTCTTTGCTCGGTGTTTATGGAGTTAATTGTTATCAGACTTCAACTGACGAAAACTTGGAAGAAACGTTAACAAGTTTTGTTCTGTAAAAATAAAGCCGACATTTCGGCTATAACCACAGCAAGAACACACAGTTGGCCTTCAAAGGTGCACGGCTATTTGAGAGCACAATGCATTTTTAAGTCCTGTATTGGTTAGACACTGAATTTGAGCTAGCGTCCTCTTGGTTGGGAGGCCGGGACTCTAACCGCTGGGCTGCCATTTCTCCGTTTGTTTGGGGTCCGTATGACCCCTCACAAACTTCGCGTTGTGCGTTGGGCTTTTAAAAATAGGCCTTCTCTTTTCAGAAATAACTGGTAAGGCGTTGGCATCCCAAACGTGTCTCATAACTAAGATCCCTGTTAAATGATGGCGTTGACAGTCTAACGCAGCAAATCAATTTTCAATTTAGCTACTTACTGTACTCCATTTGAAAATCGCTTAGTTCATTGGTATCACGAATTCAAACGACGAAAACTTAGCTAGAATCTTTAACAAATTTTGTTTTGTACATATTTAATTGACGTTTCTGCATTAACTATGACAGCTCTTAAATTACAGAATTATTGAGGCAGCAACAGTAGGAGTACTGGCAAACAAAACGGCAAACTCTTTTTTTGTTTTTTACTCCAAGTTTTTACGAATTTTATGTCGTCATGTAGACTCTGTCTTCCAGCTGTTCCCCGACGATAATCTCGGTTACTCCCCGACAGGGGGGCTTCCCCCCTGCACCCCCTGTGGCACCACCCCGGCTGATATGCTTTAATTCTTATTTTACCTAATTGTGGGAAACACACAAGTTGATAATCTGATACAGATCATTGTCAATGGGGTTTCTCTGCAGCTTGAAAAAGTAAGAAGTAGAAAAAATTCAGGGCTTACATTCCTAAGCTGAGATTGTCTAAGTGTAAGTCTTATGGCTGGCTGCAGAACTATTAGTTTCGTTGCATACTACACAAGTTAATGGGTCCATGCTAAGGTGACCCATGCCCAGTGGAAATCCCCCCAATGATTGACAGCTAGGAGACCTCTTTTGTGAATGACTGGCAGCCAGGTAAAAGGCCCTGGCTGGCTCTTTATAGCCTTGGTTTACAATACCAGCATGCACTCCGATCCCAGAGTGCTTTCAGAGTGCATCATACATACTAGACCAGTGCGCCGCGTGTTTAAGTGCGGTGGCGGCGTACCTCTTAAAAAATGTCGGTGGTGGCGGCACGCCGTGACGCGCTGGAAATTATTTACCAGCAGCGGCGTTTTGAAGTAAGTTCGGTGTGCGGCGGCATATGGCAGCGTTTCATAAATTTTTTCCTCTGCTGAGTTAGTCGAAAATTGTATCACAATAAAATGCTATTTTATAAACATTTAAGTCGTAAAGGAGGAAGGGGAAGTAGAGGGGGCGGAGGGGTAGTTTTCAGATAAAAAATAATTATTGATGTGATAATTTAAGAACAAATCTATGAAGATCTACAGAGACATTTTTTTGTATTATGAGCGCTGTATTGAATTACAAAATATGTAAACTACTACTGACACTGTTCAAGTGTGCAGATAGCCATCCAAGAATTTTTTTACTTTTGTAATTTTTTTTTACATGCTACATAATTGTTGTGAGTGCATACAATAAGTTTTTTTGCGGCAACAGAAGATTGTTTGGCTGTGACCAGGGCCGGATTTGAGAGTAAAGGCCCATCGCCCCAAAATAGTTGAAGAACCCATATGAAAGGGGTAGAGGAGTAGTTTAGAAAATATTGAAAATAAAGCCCCAAAATGGTGTAAAATACTTAAGTTTTAGTAATACTGGAGCATTCGTTTTTCATCAAAATGATAGCTTAGTGAAGGAAAAAAACTAATAAAATTTCTATATAAATGGAGGTCTTTTAATATTTAAAAAAAATCACTGAGAACATATTTGAAATTCCCAAAAATGCATAAAAATACTAAAACACACTGAAAAACCTATTTTCATTTCCTGAAAGTAAATGTAAATAAATGTAACATTTGTCCCCATTTGTTTGAAAAGTGTTTGTCTTGCCATCGTTATGCTACTCTAATTATAATTAATGTTTCAGCCAAAAATTTGTAAAATTAAAATAGTTTCGACCAGCCTAACGCCTACAAATTGACTACACTTCTCAGTATTTCTTTACATGACTAAAATTAATAAATGCTTAAACTTATTTAAGTTAATTTAACGATTAACGACAGTATTAAGTGTTTGCTAAATTCAGTGTTACATTACTTTAAAAAACGGTCTACTTCCAAGCGTTACTTGTGGACATCTGAAACCAAGACTACCTTCCAACAATAACAGGCATCAGTAAAAAAACATGCAAACGACTGCAGCCCTGATAAGAGGACCTAATATAAAACCTCGTTATTAATTTTCCCTTTTGCGTGCCTTTCGGTTTGGTGAAAAAAGGGTTTGGGGGGAGGGGGGAGACAGGGGTGAGTGGCTGCTGACACAGAGGAAGAAGGGGGCCCCATCGGCCCTAACTGTGACAGTCAAGAACCTAACGCAAAACTTGTCATGAAGGAATACTCGTGGCTGGAATGCTATGAAAACAAACCGACCGACGCTGGTCATCGTGGCGGGTCTGTAGCAGGAGATTGTTAAAAGTGTAAAACTTTTACACCTCCAATCTCATTGCACGAATATAAAAACTAAGTAGCACACTCTGACGAAAATACTTCAGCGCATTTGTTTAGAGTGTCGTTCTTCTATTTCAAGGATTTTCTTCTTCCCTTTTTTTTTTGTTTTTAGGCTCCTCAGATCGAGAGAAATCGTTAAAAAGTTAAAACTGAAATTTTAAATTAAAATACAAAGCTACCAGTGGAGCGCCGAAAATTTAACAGCGGCGGGTGGCGGCGGCGTGCTGAAATTTTTTTTTATCCGCAACGGCGTGCTGAATTTTGTGAAAATCATCGGCGGCGGCGTTGCGTGGCGGCGCACGGGTCTAATACATACTTAACATGTAAAGGTAGCCACCTAGTGGCAAGTAAGCAAAGATACAATATTAGTGGCTAAGGCCACTTGAGATAACTCAATAAATGTGCTATCAAATACACCACATTCGCCCCCACTAAATAATGTGAGGGACGCCCTACCATACATATAAGTCAAAAGGTACTAATCAGATTTTAAGTTTACCTATTTACCATTTCGTTTTATGTTATTATGCCAAATCATTCAGTTTTCTTAAAAGCTATACCATTTTTAGGTGTCCATTACGGAACGTTAATCCCAACCTTATTATGGGCACAATATGAATACTCTGTGTAAAAACATATATTAATGGTGTGGTTTCACTTTTTCACTTTCACTTTACTTCTCCCCGGAGGAAAAAAAATGTTCCAGTAGTGTGCCAACAATACAAAACATGTACGCATAATTTACAACAAGAACAAGAAAACCATGCAATAAACAAAATCAACCAAGCAAAAATGAAAGAAAACTATAATGCTGCCAATTATTGCAAAACAGATCTAAGTCAGGTGAATGTTAGTTCGGACTATAACGCTGTGGCTTCCGGATCGCTCGAAGCGACTTACGAAATACAGGCTGTTCAGCCTCACGGACAGTTTGTTCGGCTAAAATGCCCCCCAATTCCCGGACAGTCTGAGAATTCGGCAATATCTTGCTTGTAAGCTTCGGCATAGCACCGCAGACCTCGTTATTCGCGCAGCGCACTTTATTATCAATCGGCGAAAGAGCTGGCATCGCGTAATTTGAAATTTCCGAACACTCATTCGATGATGGTTTCAGTTTCGTATTCGCAGCAGGGTTTGCTATTCCACTCTGGTTGGTGCTTCAAACTCGTGGCGAATACGCAAAATTGTCACGCCACTCAAACGCCTCCATGTTTAATTGCTGGCGAGCGCTGATTGGTTGATCAATTCGACGCAAAGGTGGGACCACCTTCTGCTGGTCGCTGATTGGTTGGATCGGCAGAAACGCATCAAGTTCCCTCCCAGGTTTCCTGTCACGTGAAAGAATGCGGGTTTTTGCTGATTAGTATGCCGTTTCCACAATTCTTCACGCACGCAAACCAAATAGCACAAATTACCGAGCCTTTCGATGACAATTGCTTCTGCCCACTTCGTTTTAGTGCCAATTCGATAGTCTCTCGCATATACGGGTGATTCAACAGTGAACTCTGTGTCCGGTAGCTTAGCGGTAGACTTTAATTGCATACGCTGATATTGTTCGTACTTCTCTTGTGTGTTTGCATTAGGTATTAGCAATGACAAACGGCATCTTGTGTTACGCCGTAGGAATAACTTAGCAGGAGTGATTGACGTTACGCTGTTGGGAATGTTGCGCGCTTGTACCAAAAAATTATTTAATCCGTCGGCAACACTTAAACTTTCTTGTAGGCTAGCCTTCATTGATATTTTACTGGCTTTTACTAGCGCCTCGGCCTGCCCATTACTTTCGGGAAAGTAAGGTACACCTAGTATGTGTCTAATGCCACACTCTTGCATAAATTCCTTGAATTCAGAACTACAGAACTGCGGTCCGTTGTCAGACACGACGGTTTTTACCAGCCCATAGGTAGTAAATAATTCTTTCAACTTCTTAATGACACTCACGCTAGTTGTGGAGTTCATGTCAAAAACAAATGGGAATTTCAAGTGTGCATCAAGCACAACAAAAAAACATTTTGTTACCAAAACACGGCCCAAAAAAATCAATATGGATTCTAGACCATACAGCAACAGGTCGTTCCCATACATGCTTTTTCTTTGCTGTCACTCCATCCTTAGTTAACTGACAGGCACTACAGCATTTGATATGTTTTTCTAAATCATTATCAATACCTGGCCACCATACTCTAGAACGAGCCAATGATTTTATTCTAACAATCCCGCAATGACCCAGATGGAGTTAGGCCATTACGTGTGGTCTTATCAATTCAGGTATGATTAAACGATGTCCCCAAATAATGCTTTACCCTCTAGAGACAACTCTAGACGGCGCACAAAAAAAGGGTTTTAATTCTTCATCATCCACCCTGTTAGGCCAGCCTTCAAGCGTATAACGATAGACTTTTGCAAGAATTCTATCAGTAACGGTAAACTTCTCTAACTGGTCAGACAGAATGGGTAATGAGTCAATAACATTCATGTTCATTACTGCAAAACCTGTAACTTTCTCAAAAAATCAGCAGTTAAATTATCCTTGCCTGGGATATATTGCGAATCAAAATGACAGCCATTGAGATATAGCGCCCATCGCTGAATGCGAGCAGCAGCCATAGCCGGAATTACTACCTTCTTCCCAAATACCCAAAACAAGGCTTTCTGGTCCGTTTGCAATGTGACTCTACGCCCGTAGAGAAACTGATGGCAGCGCTTCACCCCAAAAACGATAGAAAGGG
Organism: Lithobius niger; assembly: GCA_023313725.1. Classification (NCBI taxonomy): domain Eukaryota; kingdom Metazoa; phylum Arthropoda; class Chilopoda; order Lithobiomorpha; family Lithobiidae; genus Lithobius; species Lithobius niger. The sequence goes on along the minus strand of JAHWFP010136701.1, from coordinate 29,772 downwards.
CCTCACGATCAAACTGGGCATAATTAAGCTCAGCTTTTGAGAGTACTCGTGAGACAAATCCTATCGGTCTATCAGTACCATCCGGCATGACATGCATCAAAGAGGGCCCAATTCCCACGGGACTTGCATCTGCAACTAGCTTAAGTGGAGTTTGGGGTCGTAATGGGTAAGGACTTGACTTTCCAAAAATGCCTTTTTTGTGTTAGCCACGGCAGCTGAACACTGAGAGGTCCAGTTCCATGGTTCTTTAGGTGAAAGTAGTTTATTTAAGGGAGCCAGCAGAGTTGCCAAATGAGGCACAAACCTACTATACTGGTCCATAAACCCTAAATACCTCTTTAATTCTAGAGCATTTTGTGGTTCTGGGGCCAACCTCACTGCGTCCAGCGTTTCAGGAAGGTTCGTCATCCATCTTTGCTAATTCAAATCCTAGATACTTAATCTTATCTTGATTAAACTGGCACTTGCTTTTCTTAACCCGAACCCCATTTTCCTGTAAGGCAGAGCATACTTTAAGTAATGCTTTGTCATGCTCCTCTCCCTTCCCATTAACCAAAATATCATCAGAAAATGGCTGGGATCGAGGAACATTTCGCAGCACATATTCTATTCTCTTTTGAAAAATTCCAGGTGAACTGGCTAATCCAAAAGGTACCCTTTGCCACTGGTATAACCCTTTACAGGTGGATATTGTAAGGGCGGGCTTAGAGTCATCATCAAGCTCTACCTGTAAGAAAGCGTCGGACAAGTCAATGATCGAGAATTTGTCACTTCCAGCTAATTTACCAAATAATTCTTCCGCACGAGGTACCGGGAAGTACTCAATTTCTAGTTCCGGATTGACTGTTACGCTGTAATCTCCCACTATCCTAATGTCCCCGTTAGGTTTGAATACGCAAACTATGGGAGTTGCCCAGGCGGAACAGTCAACTGGTTTAAGACTCCCTCAGCAACTAGCCGGTCGATTTCAGCCTCCACCTTTCCTAAGGGGACAGGTCGAACCTTGCGATAACGTGGTTTGGCATCAGCTTTTAACTTGATACTGGCCTTGTAATCTTTAAATTTGCCCAAACCTGATTTAAAAAGGTCCTGAAACTTATCAAAGATTTCCTCAGCAGTAACATGTTGGACAGATTCTGTAACATCTTCAAGATCTTTCAAGATCTTCAAGTGAAAAAATTGACTGAGTGTGATTTTAAACTTTAACATCCAGCTTTTCCCCAGAAGAGCTGGCTGTTCTCCTGAAGACACAATTGCAGTCAGGAGTTCAGTTTCTCCATTAAGTTTGACATTTACTTTAATTGCTCCAAGAGGCTGAATAACCTCACCAGACACAATTGCAGTCAGGAGTTCAGTTTCTCCATTAAGTTTGACTTTAATTGCTTCAAGAGACTGAATAACCTCACCTACCCAAGCTTTTAACAAGATTGGAATAGGTCTTAATTCAACAGATGAAAAATATTTCTTATACCAACTTTTAGGAATAACAGTCAAATCACACCCACTATCAACTTCCAGTGCTAATTTGTGACCATTTAGTTCACATTGCACAACCCATTTGTTAGACTGCACGTCAACTATAGTCATTCTATTGATACAAGAAACTAAGCTCTCATCTGAGTCAGGCTTCTGCAATGTAGCAACAGAGTCAGAATTTTCAGACTCCATTAAAACTTGGTGTGCTTTTTTCTTTCTGAAACTATGGGACTTCCTCTTCTTATTTCCCTGAACCTGTTTAGGTGCACAAGAAGCAGCCGCTGCAGTGCTAGCGCCCGCTTTATCAGACTTACACATACGACATAGATGTTCTACTTCCTGACAAATGGAACAAGTAGATTTCCTCCATTTGCCTACTTCCTGACAAATGGAACAAGTAGACTTCCTCCATTTGCAGTCTGGGCGTATATGATTGGATAATCCACAGCAATAGCACGTTAAATTTGCTTTACTCTTAAACTTTGGATGCTTTCCAGAGACTTTATGCACGGATGAGGCTTTAAAATGACTAACATCAGATTCAGCTCTTTCCTGAGCAAGCGCTTTATCATAGTCCATTGCCATTAGTTTATCTTGGGCGCGAGTATTCCGCATTCCTGAGACAAACCTATCTCTCAGCATTTCCTTTAGTGATGCACCATAATCACAATTTAATGTTAACTGTTTGAGAGCTGCAATGTACTCTGAAACTGACTCGCCAGAACGTTGCTCACGCTTGAAATAGCTTACCCTTTCAGATATAACTGAAGGTTTTGGATCAATATTACTCTTTAGTAAAGTATCAATTTCACTCATGGTTTTAGAATTCACAGTATCAGGTGCACATAGATTGTGCAAAAGACCATACGTGTTGCACCCTACACTGGCCAGAAAAATTGGAACCTGTTTGTCTGTTGGAATGTCAAAGGCAAAAAAATGATTTGTAAACCTTTCATAGTAAATTGACCAAGACTTCAACTCTGGCTTGAATTCATCAAACCTCTTGTGAATTCAAGTAGGGGTGGGGGACCCAGATGCTGGCAGATTTGTCGGCATTATGCTAACTTCCTCACTTTCCTCACTTATACCCTGCTCAAATTCAATAGTTTGATTTAAATTACACTCCAAATCAGAATTCAACTCTGAATTAGACCTTGTTTCAGGAGCACCAAATAACCTTACAGCTACACCTGATGTAAAGGCTGAACTCCTGAAATTAAATCTTTCTGCTTTTTCAAAATTTTCGCTCATAAGCGATAGCCGATAGCAGAACTACAACTACGTTAAACTGCATTTAACTGCAGAACTAATCCCCTTTAGTAAATTAGTTTTAACTTTAATTTTGAAACTTAGCACGGCTTGCTCTAGCTTAGGCCTACATATGACAAATTTCAACAATAATTTCACTGGCTTTTTGTGTAACCTGCTAGGTTACTCAGAGAATGCAGTCGCAAATCATACCTGTTAAAGATTATATAGAAAACACTCAAATTTCTCTTACACTATACCAATTGTTTAAATCATATGCCTTTTTAAACCTCTTTTAGCCAAGCAACAGCACTTTTTCAATTAGTTTACAACACTAATTCTTATAAATTCAGCATTTTAACCTGAGTTAACATTCTTGATAATGCAACGTAACAGTTAATAAATGACTGAAATTCAGCAAAACGACTGCCAAGTCAAAAATCAAATTACAACTAATTTAATTTTCAACACTCCTAGCCTGCGCGCAACATTCCCACCGGCCTGCAGTGCTATGCCACAGGTCTTCAATGGTGCACTTGGAAATCACGCACAAACGTTAATCTTTGCCCAATTTTTTGGGTCTTACAAAATTTTCACAAAATACCTCGGGAGTATTTGACCAAATACGCGTATCCAGGATGTCCTTTGTCCCTCTTCTGCGTTGGCCAGACGTCTTGAAGAAGCACAATTTAGACCGCTGGGCCACTTTCTCTGGCTATTGCAGCCTGCCACACTGCAACACTCCAGGTACTACCAGCCCCCTAGCTACGGAATTTAAGTTTAAATTCATAAATTAATACTCATACAGTGCCCCAAGCCTGGGTATACCGTATTTCAGCAATTTACGTTGGTTTGCAAAAGTATTAATCCAAGTTTTCTTTCCCTAGATATTTCCTAAGCCTCGTCGCCATTGTTGCATACTGCACAACTTTATGGGTTCATGCTAAGGTGACCCATGCCCACAGGAAATCCCCCTGATGATTGACAGTTAGAAGACCTCTTTTGGGAATGACTTGATTCCAGAGTGCATCATACATACTTAACATGCAAAGGTAGCCACCTAGTGGCAAGTAAACAAAGGTACAACATTAGTGGCTAAGGCCACTTGAGATAACTCAATAAATGTGCTATCAAATACACCACAGTTTTACCACCGAATCCTAAGTTCTTTTGACAGGGCGCAGAACGGACATTAACCAAATTCTTCCTAACCGAGGTGGCCTTGCCAGACTTTCGTCGTTTTAAAGCATATTGACGATTTGTCATCGGTTCGCTCATTTCCGTGACAGAATAAACGTCCTCGTCACTTTCTCTTTCTGTTATGACCTCCACGGCTAATAGTAACCGAATGATCCGTGCGTTATATGTCCTGTCAGTTAATACAATCACTCCATACGGAATGCGTACGTACACTATGTAACTTCAAGAAGAGTGGCTTCCGTCCAATACACAGGCGCAGCTGCTCGTTCATTCTTTCATTATTCGTAATGACGCCAAAAACCACATCTAGTAAACAGCGGCCTTCTGTGGTTGAAACTCAAATTTTCGGCGTCGTATTTGGAGAACAAAAAGATTTACCAAAACCTATGTTGCTTGCAAACTGAGAAGGGTTAATTTAGTAGGTACAGCCAAAAGGTGTGAAACTTAGCACGAATAAATAAAAGAGTAACCGAGTATTACAAAAAATGAAATATTTAAAATAATACACTGAATTTCCTTTTTAACTGATTTATTTCTGCCGAGAGGCCACTAGGGCGAGAGGCCAGTCGGGAATTCCCGACTCTCCCCCCCCCCTGACCTTGCCAGTCCTCCTCTGGGTAGGACCCCGGCCTTTGATTCCAAAGGTCGTGGGTTTGATTCCCTGCTCAGGCGGTCTGACATTTAAGTTCAAAAGGCAACGTAAATAGGTTTGCATCTGTATTTATTTTGAGGATAGTAAAAACACCAAACTACCAGGGGCACCTTGTCGATTTTGGTTTCTATTGCCTATCCAAAAATATACATTACCCGTAATTTTAGCACTCTCCATCTCTCAATGCTGTTACTCTAGAGATTAAAGTTATGGAGCCCACCAGCCTCACAGGACAGTGCAGATATGATCTGCGCACTCCTCTCTATACGAAAGTGTCGCAAGCGCCTGGTGCCCCAGGTGGTGTGACAGATGGGAAGTAGGGTGGGTGACTTTAATGTATATTTTCAGTTAGGCAATACAAACCAAAATTAAATTAAACAAATTATATTTTTAAAGTGTTAAAAAAGAATTTAGGAAAAAAAGCCACGGCAAAATAAAACCATGAAAAAAAAAAGGCCTAGCCGGCTTAAGTTCAAAGCTCGAATAAAAAAACCAAGGCTAAAATAAAAGCCAAGTACAAAAAAAAAAAAAAACCGACAGTCAAAGCCATGGAAAAAACCTAAAAAAACGGCCAAAGTAACAAAGTCTCGAATAAAAAAGTCAAGGCTAAATCAAAGCCAAGGAACAAAAAACTTAGATAAGTCACGGAAAAAAAAAACCTGGTGAAAATCTTACCATGCTTGTAAAAATTCAACCCAAGGCAACTAATTAACCTAATGTTAGCCAATAATAATAATAATAAAAAAGAAGCCAATGCTAGAACAAAACCCAAGGGGGAAAAACTTGAAAACGTAAAAGCCATGGAAAAAAAGGCCCTAAAAAAGGCTAAAGTAAAAAAAAAAGGTCCCGAATAAAAGTCAAGCCTAAATTTAAAGGAAACGGCAAAAATGCCTGAAAAAATAAGAGGCATGGAAAAAAAGCACAATAAAATTTGATCTAACCTAACACGGCCTATAATAACAAAATCAAAAACAACAAAACATTTATGTTTCCTACGGCTATTTTTTTCCACACAGCCCATTTCTCATGCTGTTTTTTCTTTGGCCTCTTTTGCCACGGGTATGTTCCGCAGTATTGTTTTTTTTTTCCGCAGCTTTTATTTGTCTTCTTCCCCCACCACCAGAAAGCATGAAATGAATGGCTGAAGGGGGTGAGCTTCAGCCATTCATTTCATGCTTTCTGTTTCGTGTACAGTTGAAAATTTGCTAACATTTCAAGAAACCATGAAAAAATACAGTACACGCAGTAACAAAAGAATAAACATGAACAAATTGAGAGAAAAAAAAGCGACATAATTCTGGAGAGTTAGTTTTTTCTCTTCATAGTGGGTGGGGAACGGCGGGGGGGGGGGGAGAAATTTAATTACCAAAATATTTATCTTCACATAAATTTTGTCACTCGTGATCTATGGTGCACACTTTCTGTCGATTCTTTTTCACCACAAGCTGAGAAACATTTGCAATAGGGCTGCTTAAAATGTGCTTAAAATTTGCTTAAAACGTGTTTGATTAAAACATTTATAGTCTTATTTGGTATCAATACCAGCAAGTGTAGGATAGGATCGGATACATATAACTGAAGGGCACAGTGATCTGATAAACGCTTTTTCAACAAAATAAAAGGGTTTGTTTTGTTTCTCTTCGCCAATTTTTTTGTGAACAAAAATGTGAAAAACCCAATCGGGATGATTTGCATCTTTTAAACGGAGTCGTAAAATAAGTTTAAAAAAAACTTGTTTCAGAATAGTATTTTTCTGGATGAAAACAAAACTTTACAATGTCGACTTATGAAATGAGCAGAGCAAAGGTGTAGCTTGAAGTTGGCTGCCACTTCTCCCCGAATACAGCGTTTTTCTATGACTGATGTTAGCAGGAAATTTAAATAATCTTAGCTGGGTAAATTGGTCCCAGCTTTGTTGGTATATCCATACGCAACGCAATAAGTGGGTATGTTTTGATTAGATTTTGCCTTGAAACACACGCGACAGCTGCACTGGTCTAGTGCTGCACTAGACCAGAAGCTTCGATTCTTCCGTGCTGGTGGCGCCATCGGGTGGCTGCCGCGAACCCTAAGGGTGTGTTAGCGTGTGTAGGAGTTTATTATTGTTTTTTTGTTTTTTGGCGATTTGCAGTCACATATCATGTACTGTAAGCCCAGCTTCAAAGGGGAAGCCACCACCATCATCATCATCATCATCATCATCATCATCATCATCATTCGTCTTTATTTCCTTCTCCTTCCTGTGTTCAGTCACGGTAGCCCTTTTTGCTTGTTCTAAGCAATTTTCTGGCCCGATTTTTGCAGACAATACATTTTACCTCCTCAGACCCAGTGAAAAATTTTGTACCAATAGATGCCCATACTGAATTCTGACCTAAATTAGATGTGTGGGGTCAAAAGGAAAGTTGATCAGAATCACTTGAAGAGTACAGAAATGCAATTAATGTATTTTTGATTTTTGCTTTTTTTTTGACCAAGTCCTGTTTTTTTTTCCAAGTTTTCACTCTTACTCTATGTAGGACCTAACGGTCATTCATACAGCAAAAGTTGTAGATATCAAAATGAAAGGTTGTAAAACACTCAGTTAGATTGGTCCCTTCTGGTTTTTTTTTAACCGACACATTTTCACCCGAAAAGTGAGTTGTTTAGTGCCCACCCTATATAGTGCCTAAATGGTCACTCGTACAGCAAAAGTCGTAGAGATCAAAATGAAAGGTTGTAAAATTCTCAGTTATACTTGGCCTCTTCTGATTTGTTTTTAACTGACACTCTTACATCCCAAAAAAGGGGGTTGTTTAAATTGCCACTCTTAGTAATTATATAGGACATAAATGGTCACTCTTACAACAAAAGTTGTAGAAATCAAAATGAAACTTCGTAAAATTCTCATCTAGATAGGTAGCTTGTGTTTTTTTTTTCAACCGACGCTTTTTCTTTATTTCCGGAAGGACTTCTGGACTTTTAAATTTATTTTGCACATTCTACAATTTATTTTTTTTACAAGAAATTAAAATTAAAAAAAAGAGTAAAAAAAATTACTGTATCATATTGCTTAAAGTTTAAACTGTCAGGAAATGTAATATAAGAAAATTCGAATTTTTTGAGAAAAAAAGTTTTGAATATATACGTGCCACCTTAACAAGGCTTCCTTCCCTTGGAAGTCCGCACTTTCCCTCTACACCGTTTGAGTGATAGCTCTTCAAGCCAACTCAGCTCCTCCCAGTCCCATTGTCCTCTAAGGCTTTCAGCTCCCATGTAATCACTCTCCTACAGGTCTGCACTAGGAGGAAAGTTAAGAACTCCCTGCCTACCTATATAACCAAGCTGCAGCCTTCATTCTCTAGCATAGCTCAACGATCTCAAAGCCAGAGGTTACTATGACGGTTGGGATGAAGATGCCCAGTCCGAAATTTGCCACGCCGGGCAAAGTAGTGGTTCCTAGGTAACTAGTTTAACTTAAAAGTATTTCTTATAATCAAACTAGCGCATGTTCAGACTTTACTTTTCATTGAAGACAGGTGATTGCTCAAGCGAGCCAAAATATAATTAAGCCTAAACCAGGTAGTGTCGGTCTCCCTTTGTAAGGTGACTCAGAAGGATTCCACGAATTGTACATGTTAAAATGATTGGCAGCTCTATCGGACATTTTCTCAGAAAGTTTATTAAGAACCTTTTAGTCTATAATTAGACAGCAGGGGGTAAACCAAGCTCTAAGATATTATCTGTTCAATTTCCACGAACACCCCAATTAAGTCAAATGATTAGCAGGCCCCTTCAGAACGAAACCAGCCAAGTGGAGAGAAACGTCCGGTTACTACGATAGATTGAGTGACAGCCAATTAAGATGCTTCAGATAGATAAGAAGGGAGCGCACAACAAAGGAGTTCCCGGTAACAAACACTACAAGCCGTTAATTGGATAGTTAAGGATTTAGTATAAAAAGCTCCCCTTTCAGAGGGAGGCATCCAGTGTGCATCGAAGTTCACGCCAGTCCGGACCTCGCTATTCCAGGCCGTAGGAGGAGCCGATCTATGGGCGGTAAATCTAACGACCGAGCTTCCGCTCGCTTGTGCAGCTAAGTGTTTGGTGTCATTGGTTAACTAATTACTAGCGGAGTCGCTCACTTCGCTCGCTTGTGCAGCTAAGTGTTTGGTGTCATTGGTTAACTAATTACTAGCGGAGTCGCTCACTTCGCTCGCTCATTCCGTGTCGTCTCGCTACGCTCGAGAAGATTTCTTGCTGCAACACTTATGATGCAGACAGACCTTCCACATAAAAAATGATCAAGTAATTATAAGAGTGTAGAATGCGATATCGGTTATCTCGAGAGAAGGTCAATATTTTTTTACGTCCAAGGAGGCAAGCAAAAAGATCAAGCAATTTATCAGAAAAGCGCTGTTCTGATGGCAAACGCTGATCTCCGTTCGCTTCGCTCACTCAATCAGCGCAAACATTTCCTCAAAAACGTGACTGAATCAATGTAACCACCAAGAACCACACATCACTTGTAATTTGTGTTAGTATACACTTTATATGGGTTTTCTTGTTTTACTTATTTTAAGAATATTATTCTTTACGTCCTGCTCAGTACAGACTTTTCCATGGGCGTCTTATCACTTCTCTTTCTGATTATCCGTCACTTGGAGAAACATCTGCAGAACGCCAGGTGTAGTCTCCTACGAAAGTGAGAGATGAAAGATGGCGAGAGCAAAGCGAAACACACATTGGAAAGTTTTAGTTTACGTGGAAATCGCTTGCTTTGCTCGCTCAATCCACGCACTGCCGTGCTTCAGAAACACGAATGTTTCCGTCCTTCAAAATCCAAGAAAATGACGCCCTTTAAAAATCAGATCTATGGGTGTGTTTTTTCCATGCATCAAGTCAGTTGATACACATTCAGGTACACCCACCTTTCATCCATCCATCCGTCCTTCCTTCCTTCCGTCTTTTCATGCTTCCCGTCATCCTTCCATCCATCATTTCTTCTTTCCTTCCATTTTTCCTTCCATTCTGCATTCCATCCATACGTCCTTCCTTCCATAGTACACTTTATATGGGTTTTCTTGTTTTACTTATTTTAAGAATATTGTTCGTAAAGTCCTGCTCAGTACAGACTTTTCCATGGGTGTTTTATCACTTAACTTTCTGATGATCCCTCGCTTGAAGAAACATCTACAGAACGTCAGATGTAATCTCCTACGAAGGTGAGAGATGAATGATTGGGAGAGGAAAGCGAAACACACATTGAAAAGTTTTAGTTTACGTGGAAATCACTCGCTTTGCTCACTCAATCCATGCACTGTCGAGCTTCAGAAATACGAATATTTCCGTGCTTCAGAATCCAAGAAAATGACGCCCTTTTAAAACCAAGTCTATGGGTCTGTTTTTTCCATGCATCATGTCAGTTGATACACATTCAGGTCCACCCATCCTTCCATCCATCCTTCCACCCTTCCTTTTCTCCATTCTTCCATCCTTCCTTCCTACCTTCCACCAGTCCCTTTTTCCATCCATCCATCTTTCCTTCTATCCATCCATCCATCCATCTAACCTTCCTTCCTTCGATTCATCCATCCTTCCTTCTATCCTTCCATCCATTCATCCATTCTTCCTTCCTTCCTACTTTTCCATCCATCCATCCTTCCTTTTATCCTTCCATCCTTCCCTTCATCCTTCCATCCATCATTTCTTCTTTCCTTCCATCCATTCTTCTATCGTTCCTTCCATCCATTCTTCTATCGTTCCTTCCATCTTACATTCCATCCATACATTTTTCCTTCCATCCATCCTTCCATTCATAATTTTTTCATTCCTTCATTCCTTCCTTCCTTTCTTCCATCCGTCCTTCCATCCATCCATTCATCGTTCCATTCTCACATCCTTTCTTCAGAAACACGAATGTTTGACATGGTTTTCATGAACAATCTATGACGTCATGAACAAACATGAAGAGGGTTTAAATAAACGATATTTGACGTTATTTTTTCAGGTTATCTCGCTTATTTGAGGGTGATAATATCAAGTTACAGCGATGAAAATAGGCCTATTAAAAGCGAAATTTAATTATCTTTCGTTTGCTCCTACTCCCATCTTTGTAGTTGCCTTGGTTCCGGAGGAGTAGAGGTACAAACACGCACACACATCGTATGATTTTAATTATGTAGACTAGCGGAGTCACTCGCTTCGCTCGCTCATTCCGCATCGTCTCGCTGCGCTCGAGGAGATTTCTTGCTGCAACACTTATGATACAGACAGACCTTCAACATAAAAAACGATCAAGCAAATTATAAGAGTGTAGAATGCGATATCAGTTATCTCGAGAGATGATCAATATTATTTCTTTACGTCCAAGGAGTCAAGCAAAAAGATCAAGCAATTTATCAGAAAAGCGCTGTTTCTGATGACAAACGCTTATTTTCGTTCGCTTCGCTCACTCAATCAGCACAAACATTTCCTCAGAAATGTGACTGAATCAATGTAACCACCAAGAACCACACATCACTTGTAATTTGTGTTGGTATAAACTTTATATGGGTTTTCTTGTTTTACTTATTTTAAGAATATTGTTCTTTACGTCCTGCTCAGTACAGAATTTTCCATGGGCGTCTTATCACTTCACTTTTTGATGATCCCTCACTTGGAGAAACATCTGCAGCACATCAGATGTAATCTCCTACGAAGGTGAGAGATGAAAGATTGATAGAGCAAAGCGAGACACACATTGAAAAGGTTTACTTTACGTGGAAATCGCTCGCTTTGCTCGTTCAATCCATGCACCTCCGTGCTTCAGAGACACGAATGTTTGACACTGATTTCAAACCAAATCTATTGTTTTGATTTTTCAATTCATCAATTCATTGGTTAATACAAAACCAATTTTAAGATGTATATGTGGTGTGTTGCAAAATACGTCGTCCGTGTATCCTTTTCCATATCATCTCTCTTTGCTCGAGGAGGTTTTCATGAACAAACATCATGCAGGTAAAAAAAACTTTGACGTTAGTCTTTCAGGTTCTCTCGCTTATTTGAGGGTGATAATATCAAGTTACAGCGATGAAAATAGGCTTATAAAAAGCGAAATATAATTATCTTTCGTTTGGTCCTACTCCCATCTTTGTAGGTGCTTTGGTTCCAGAGGAGTAGAGGTACAAACATGCACGCACATCGTATGATTTTAATTATGTAGATAGTTATCCGATATATCATAATAATACGCCCAGTTATGATTAATTATTGATAGCTTTGCGTATTCATTATTTTCCAATATTAATCAGTCCTTCAGAATGCCAGTCATAGCCTAACGACGGGAATCAATCGGTTATATAGCAGTCTCATATATTTTGGTCGTAGTTACCTAAACTTAATATTTCTGAGCAGTTCTGGTGAAGACTTGCTGAATAGTAGCTTACACAGTTATTCAAATACTTGGGATAAATCAATTGTTGTTCTTTTATTAATTTGTGTTTCATATTGAAGTGTCATTGAATTATAAACATATAGCTATCCTGACGTCATGGTATTTCTTGCTTATTAGCCCAGGAAAATATCGTGATAATCAAGGTTGGAAATAATCATGATTATTTTGATTAAAATCAGATTTTAATAACGCATAAGATTAAAACAATAATTATGAAATAGTTAAAGTTGCTAGAGTTTGTTCTTTTTCTTACTTGGCAGTTGCTACTGCCAAAATCCCAATACCTATAGATCTCTTTTAAGTATTAAAAGTTTAAAACATGATTACCACGTATAAATTTCAATGTTAGCATGTGCACCGCAGTAATAATACTAAGTAAAGTCGGTGTAGGTGTTGTGGCACAATGGCACATTCCTCACAGATGAGCCGATTAAATGAACAGTCACATCAGCTTCAGTTGCCACCTAGAAGTAATAAGTTACAAAGTTTTTTTTGCTAGATTTAAGCGTTTGAATGTTGCCAGTAATTTTCGTACTTTGGTTGTTCCTAGTCGGGTGCATATTTTTTTTATGGATTAGGCCAAAAAAGAAGACATACGTTCCTGACTGCAGAAGTTTCAAGAGCAGTGTATTTTATTTTGGGTAGTTCTTCTGTACTTGTACATCAAAAGTTTTGTGTCAACCAATTTGTGTAAACCTGGTCCTTGATTATAATTGTAGCGGCGGACGCTACGACGGGCTAGGTGCTTGTAACGTCTCCGCACTCATGGCTGACTTTCTTGTATGTAGAGTTGACTGATTCGTAACTTTTTGACTACTATGGCGTATAACAGCACAGTAAGGCCTCAATCCCGGAGGGAGTGAAGCTACTTTCCTATTTAAAAATAAATAACCAGTAACTATTATCTACCTGGTCTTTAAGGCTGCCAGCACCGGTGGGTAAGTTAAAAAGCTAAGGGGGTTTAGAATAAAAATGGGCTACATATTATTTAAACATTTTAAAAACTCTTGGTTTTAATGAAAAGAACAACAAATGAAAAAGACACTTTACATTTTGGTAACTAGTCTACATGAGAAGCTTTGAATTAAAGCAAGAAGGCTTTCAGTGAACGCACACAAATTCACAAGAAACTCCAACAAAAAGCAACAACTGGCTTTTTACATTAATACACTTTTTGACTAGAAAGAGTAGGGTGAATCCCAGAAGAATCCGTTATTTATTTATAAATCCGCTAAATTGTACAATTAACCCAGACAGAAAAATCTCTCGCAAAAGATTACCGAATCCTCAAGGGCCACTATCTGCTGTTTAAGTTAAATCGGAGTTTAAAATAAACAAGAAAAAAAACCTGGTTTTTAGGAAGAGAACCACTCTGACATTACAGTAAGCAGAACCTAAATGCCGTTTGGCATGCTTAACTGTAAAATTCCAAAACAAGAAGCAAGTTAAGAATTGAACTATAAATTTAGAATGGGGGGTCCTAAAATTAAACTTTCAATTAACTAGTAACTTATACTGACCACTACCTTTGCCCGGCATGGCAACCTTCAGAACGCGGCATCTCCACTCCTGACCAGCCGTGACCACCACTTGTTTTAGATCTGTGAGCTGTGCTATGGATGAGGGGGGGGGGGGGGGCGACGGGGGCTTTTTATGCTAGAGTGTTGTCAGATTTTGCTTGAAAAAGCGCGGACGGGTAGGAGAGCTACGGCGGTCTGATTGGCTGAGGGCCTGGAGAACAATGGAAAGTGAGAGAAGAAGTCGGGTGAACAAAGGCTTTTGCTTCGGAGCTGTTTGAAGGAAGAGGGACTATGTACACATGTGCCAATAACGAGTTTTGAACTGTTTGACAATGGAAAATTGGCTATTATGATACTTTGGGAGTTTTGGTGTACAGAATATTAAACTACAGTGTTATGCACTGCAACTATTACAGAAAGGGGGACGAAGGATAATGCAGTGAAGTGTGGACCCGAAGTTTTTGATGTTTTGGAGTCCGGGTATCCTCACCAATCATGCCGCAGCACAGAATTCCATTACATAATCAGGTGAATTTCAATTTTAATCAAGTGATTATAATCGTGATTATCTTCGATCTTGGAAATTACTCATTACGCTCACTTTCAAAAACAGGATACTGTCAGTATCTTGCAAATTTTCGATTGTATTTCAACAATCTTCATCAGGCAGTGTCAAGAAAATTGAGTCTTCTGGTTACATTTTAGTCAGTTTGTTTTTTCGTCTGCTTGCTTCAAAAGAAAAGAACGTCCACGGCCTCCGATATTTACAAGGTAAGCACAACAAGCGCATGGCCACTAATATATTTACAATGTTACATGGTTCTCACAAAAAACTAAGCCAAGGCACATTTATAACTTGCTTCTTTCACTCCATCTTTGCTTCAGTATGCCATCTAATTCATTTCCAACCAAGTGCATGACTTTTGGGTTAGATGGGCCCTGGATGTTTATTAGGGGGATGTTATTCTTCAAGTGGTGCTGGATCGCAATAGACTCGAGGCACCGTAGGTGTCGATCTCTCCTCGAGTTTGCTCTTACTAGTGTCCTTGTCTTGTCCCAGCCAATTTCGTGTTCAGTTTCCATACAGTGAACTGCAATTCCATTTTCTTCCACTTCATTCCTGGTGTCTCCAATGTGCTGCCGAAGCCTTGTCCTCACCCCCTTTCTCGTCTCGCCAATGTAAACAGAACTGCATCCATTGCATGGCACTAAATAAACTCCTTCGCTCGTATCCTGTATTTCTCCCATAGTCGCCTCGTCTTTCTCCTTCTGCTTCCCTCTGCGTTTCTGAATGCTATCCCGCATACTTTGCCCCTTCTTGACTATCCTCGATTTCGGACCTTTCACATTTCTAAAATAAGTCGTGACGCCTTGTTTTCTTAGGATTTCGCTGAGTTTCTCACTCACTCCCTCTAGAAAAGTTAGGCTCACTCTGGGTGTTTTTCTTCCTTGCTGGACCTTGTCAACGTCTTGTTCTTTTTCATTCCTCCTTTTGCAGCTTTTTGCAATTCCATATGCTCTTTTCATTTGTGAATTTAGGAGCCCTGCTGGATACCCTAAGTTAAGAAACTTTCCTTTCGCTTCAAAAAGGTATGGCCCAGCCAATTCAGGTCTGCTCGAGTTCCTCACAAGTCTTACAAATTCATTCTATCTGTTTTAGCTCCTGCTTCGGGTACCTGAGGAATAAGTTATTCCTCTAGGTGTAGCCGTTGGCTTTTTAAATGGCTGAAAATTTATTCTACCATCCTCCTTGCGTGTAATGAGGACATCCAGAAAGGGAAGCGCTCCTTTATTCTCTTCCTCCCACGTGAAGCTTAGATCACTGTGCCATTCGTTAATCTTCTCGCTGACTCTCTCCACATCATTCTTCTTCAGCACTCATCCACAAATCTCTTCCACAACCTTACATTCAGACCTGATGTTCATACCATCGAGTCCAAGTGCTGCATCACCATTTCAGCTATAATGGGAGAGCTGGAATATACCATGGGGGCTCCCTTAAATTGCCAAAAGACTATACTTCCAAACTCCACATAGATGGATGACAACAAAACCTTTAATAATGCACGGTCCCATGCGTAGACTTTTCTGGACATCTTCATCTTTATTCTCGATGCTGCCAACATGTCGAGGATGAGGTGGTGCGACAAGCTCGGAAAGAGCTTAATTACATCAAATGACATCATAACCTCATCCTCCTATTCTCAGGTCCTTCAATTCTCCTATGAGGTCATCGGTATTCTTCAGTCGAGATGGGGCATCAACATATTTTACCAACTCCTTCGCCACTAGCCAGTCTAACTGCTGCGCCATACCTCCTCTCGCTAAGGTAATCAACCGTAATGGTGCCCATTCCTTATGCATCTTAACTTGCGAGAAAAGAAAAGGCAGTCGTTGAGGAGTCTTCGGAGACAGCTTGATCTTCTCGCTTTTTGTAATATGTTTTTCAGTCAACAGTCTCTCGATACTAAACGTCAAGTACACCCATGGTCTGTTTCCTACTTCTACTTCTGTTCTTGCGTACATTCCTGATGCCTCAATATCAGCTAACACCCTACCATCATGTTCACAACGATCCATTACAACAGTCAAGTTCGCCTTATCAGCCTTGCAAATAACAATATTCTCGTTACTCTGCAACTTCTGCATGGCCAGCACTTGTCCTCTAGTTACATTCGGAGTAACCCTAGGAGCCTTCTCAACGACAAGCTTTTGTAGAGATAGCCTCACTGCTGGGTCCCATGTGTAGTCGTTCAGGAGGAGTTCCACATCCGCCACTAAATTCGTGCGCACATCCATTCTCAATCCATGCTTAATTGGCACAAATTTCTAATCCAGGTTAAGAATGCTCATTTCATCCTTTGTCAGCATTTCTTTAGAAAATTCCTCACGAACGGATATTCATCCTGCATTTTCCTACTTTTACTTTGATGGTGACTTAAGCACACGACATTCTCTCCATTTT
This sequence comes from Lithobius niger, assembly GCA_023313725.1. Lineage (NCBI taxonomy): Eukaryota > Metazoa > Arthropoda > Chilopoda > Lithobiomorpha > Lithobiidae > Lithobius > Lithobius niger. Next base: position 13,294 of record JAHWFP010136701.1, on the reverse strand, counting down.
CTTCCCGTTCTAACGTTTCACGCACTAAAATCGTCTGCTGCGAGCTCTTCAATGCATTCAGGTAAGTCAGGGGGTGTGCTCCCAACTTTTCCAACTTCTCCAGGTGCCATTTTTTGTCTCACGTTGGGTCTATTTTTGCCTCAAATCCACATAATCCACGATCCTATTCCACAATTCCAGCGTCAAAATCCTTTTCAAAAAGGTTTCCAACATTAAACAATTAGTTTTCAGCTGCTTGAGTTTACCGTGACACTCGCTGATTCGCGCAATCAGGAATCTGATTGCGCACACCTCCTGCTTTCGGCCAAACCGCTACACTGCGTGGTACAATTCTTTCCCGTTTACAAGTCAAGTTGAAAGCCAAATGACATTCAAACTTAAAAATACACTCAAACGTCCTCACCAGAGTCCTCACCTTCTTCAACATCATCGGGGAATGTGCGTCCCGAATATCACAAAATAAACCGTTAGGCTTACTTGTATTTAGGGTTGTAACGATTAAACGTTTAAACGTTTAATCGTCGAAAAACGTTTAAACGTTTAGTGATTTGCGATTAATACTAATAGTTTTTTTTTTTGTAAACCCTCCCTTTAAGCAATATGAACGCTTATATACGTCAGCAACGATGTGGCTCAAATAGAGTAACAACGTCGAAGCTTTTACAAGGAACTACGGGTCGAAAAATACTATTTTCGGCCAAAAAATCACCAAAAAATCGACACGAGAAAAGCTGACATTCGCTATGTTGTGCATCGATTTCTGTAAACAAAACGTTGTTACCGATGTCTGTAATTTTATGAAAAGCATTTTAGTTGAGTGTAGTCTCACTAAAAACTGCGAAAATGTCGGTGTCATTCTTTTTTTTTAAACTAGAAAGCCGAAAATTGGTCATTTTCGATCAGCGGTACCGGACGAACCATTTGACTGGGCGCCGCTATCTTGGATTCTTTGGAAAATGGTAATTCCCCAGGCCTTTCAACATGATTTCTCGGTGGCCATTTGGCGTTGGCCTATCAGGCATATTGTAATAGGTCGTTTCTGGCTGTTCAAGCTAGCTTTCCAAGGCATTTGAAGATCGCGTTCCCTCATTGGCCAGTTGGCACCACGTGACCGACTTGGCGCGCTCTCATTGGCTAATGCGTGATTTCAACCTGTCCGCCGTCGCTCGCTTTGGATTTCACGTGAGCGCTTGTGTTCAGTCAAGATCACAGATTAGAGAACAACCGCCACAAGATTAGTGGTTCAGTTCGTCGTAGAAAATCACGAGAAAGATAATGTTTCATAACATTAAAAAATTAAAACAGCAGCTGCGATGTACAACTAAATCGGAAAGGGAGCCTATAAACCTTCACACTATCGCTTATCAGGTGGGAACAATGACTTTAGCCTAACTAATGCCGACTTACGGACGCATTTTCCCAACACGGAGATTTTCAATTTTAGTTCGTTAAAGCCCGTTATCTAAAAAAAAAATGCTTCTCCAAAACTATTAAAGCCATTTAGCTGATTTTTTCTGTGCACATTAATGAATATGTATTGCGTGCGAATAGTAATTTTGAAATTATCGTGTCCAATAGTTTACGCAAGAATAAAAATTTGGTTAGTAGGCTACCTCACTCCACGGGTGATAGAAAAAAAATCGCTCTATCTGAGCAGAAATATAATTCGGACCATCGTTTTACGTTTTCATTACTAAAAAAAATTCTGAACGTTAAAACATTGAATGTTAAAACTAGACGAGCGTTTATTTTTTGTGAACAATTTGCACAGCGGAAAGAATTTTTTTTTTATTGTAGTCTAAATTGCTAGAAAACAAACGATTAATCGCTAATCGCCCGGATTATGTTTGACGATTACCGTTTAGCAAATTTTGGCGATTTTTACAACCCTACTTGTATTACTTTGAAAGGCTGTTGATTCAATTTCCAAGATCACTCACTTTCAAAAACAGGATACTGTCAGTATCTTGCAAATTTTCGATTGTATTTCAACAATTTTCATCAGGCAGGGTCAAGAAAATTGAGTCTTCTGGTTACATTTTCGTCTGCTTGTTTTATCGTCTGCTTGCTTCAAAAGAAAAGAACGTCCACGGCCTCCAATATTTACAAGGTAAGCACAACAAGCGGCATGGCCACTAATATATTTACAATGTTACATTGTTCTCGCAAAAAACAAGGCCAAGGCACATTTATTACTTGCTTCTTTCACTCCATCTTTGCTTCAGTATGCCATCTAATTCATTTCCAACCAAGTGCATGACTTTTGCGTTAGATGGGCCCTGGATGTTCATTAGGGGGATGTTATTCTTCAAGTGGTGCTGGATCGCAATAAACCTTATTAAAGGTTTTGTTGTCATCCATCAATGTGGAGTTTGGAGGTATAGTCTTTTGGCAATTTAAGGGAGCCCTCATGGGATATTCCAGCTCCCCCATTATAGCTGAAATGGTGATGCAGCACTTGGACTCGATGGTATTAACATCAGTCCTGAATGTAAGGTTGTGGAAGAGATTTGTGGATGATATCATGGCAGTGCTGAAAATGAATGATGTGGAGAGAGTCAGCGAGAAGATTAACGAATGGCACAGTGATCTAAGCTTCACGAGGGAGGAAGAGAATAAAGGAGCGCTTCACTTTCTGGATGTCCTCATTACACGCAAGGAGGATGGTAGAGTAAATTTTCAGCCATTTAAAAAGCCAACGGCTACACCTAGAGGAATAACTTATTAATCAGGCCACCCGAAGCAGCAGCTAGAACAGATTTCCCAGAATGAATTTGTAAGACTTGAACTCGAGCAGACCTGAATTGGCTGGGCCATACCTTTTTGAAGCGAAAGGAAAGTTTCTTAACTTGGGACATCCAGCAGGGCTCCTAAATTCACAAATGAAAAGAGCATATGGAATTGCAAAAAGGAATGAAGTGGAAGAAAATGGAATTGCAGTTCACTGTATGGAAACTGAACACGAAATTGGCTGGGACAAGACAAGGACACTAGTAAGAGCAAACTCGAGGAGAGATCGACACCTACGGTGCCTCGAGTCTATTGCGATCCAGCACCACTTGAAGAATAACATCCCCCTAATGAACATCCAGGGCCCATCTAACCCAAAAGTCATGCACTTGGTTGGAAATGAATTAGATGGCATACTGAAGCAAAGATGGAGTGAAAGAAGCAAGTAATAAATGTGCCTTGGCCTTGTTTTTTTTGCGAGAACCATGTAACATTGTAAATATATTGGTGGCCATGCCGCTTGTTGTGCTTACCTTGTAAATAGAGGTGGCCATGCCGCTTGTTGTGCTTACCTTGTAAATATCGGAGGCCGTGGGCGTTCTTTTCTTTTGAAGCAAGCAGACGAAAAAACAAGCAGACGAAAATGTAACCAGAAGACTCAATTTTCTTGACCCTGCCTGATGAAGTTTGTTGAAATACAATCGAAAACTTGCAAGATACTGACAGTATCCTGTTTTTGAAAGTGAGCGTAATGAGTAATTTCTAAGATCGAAGTGAATCAACAGCGTTTCAAAGTAACACAAGTAAGCCTAACAGTTTATTTTGTAATCGTGATTATAATCAATGATTATAATCACTTGATTATAATCAATGATTATAATCACTTGATTATAATCGTAACAACCCTGATGATAATGGTGTCTAGAAGTGAATTCAATACCCTTTAATTTCCGGAGGCAAATTTCAGTGCAGTATTTTGTTTTTCGTTAATTATTTGGGGTTGTATTTTGATCCATTGGTGTAATAATGGTATACAGAGGTTGATTAGTGAAGTACAACTGACTTGCTCATAGAAATAAATGATATTATTACAAAAGCACTAAATGAAGGAAAATATGTAGGAATAATATTAGTAAATCTTCAAAAAACGTTTGATACGTTTGATCAAGGTATCTTATTAAGGAAATGTGAAAAAATAGGATTTAGAGGGAAAATTTATAATATAATAAAGAGTAACCTAAACAATAGGAAAGCCACTGTACAGATAAAAGACAAATATAGTAACCAAAACAACACAATATTTGGAGTACCACAAGGATCAGTATTAGGACCGCTACGCTTCTTAATATATACTAATGACATTTCAGATAATTTGGAAACACAAACTTTCTTATTTGCAGATGATACAATACTAATCTCAATAAATTATAAATATGAAGAAATGATGAAAAACTTACAATATGACTCTAACTTATTAAATAACTGGCTTATTGAAAATGAACTTGACATTAGTAAAGAAAAAACAGAACAAATAGACATTTCAGTACCAAAAATGAATAAGGAGAAAGGATTATGGATAATCAAACATAATGGAAATTGTAAAAAATTAAAAGAGGATAATGCCACCGATAAGTGTAATAAGGCTAGAAAAAAAATTATATCAAAATACTTAGGAATAAATATTGACTCGAATTGGAATTTCTAAGCACATATTTTACAAATCATAACGAAAATAAGACAGTTATTACCGAAAATATATCAAGTGAGGAAAGTTTTAGATAAAAAGAATAAAAACATTTTGTATAATGCATGGATAGGTAGTATATTAAGATACGGAATAGAGTTATACGGATTTTCATCAGAATACTTAGTTGAAAGAATACAAAAAAATACAAAATAAGATTGTTAAAGTGCTGTTTGGAACAGATAAAAATACAAAAACAACTGAAATACACAAAGAAAACAAAATTCTAAAAATAATTGAATTAAGAAATTATATTCTAATTATAAAGAATTACTATTGCAATACATACAAAAGCTGTAGTACAAATAATGAAGAAAGGTCGAGAAAGAATAAACCAAAGTTCATGCAACCAAGATGGAACAATACTTATGGAAAGAAAAATAGACACTGGTATATACCAAATATTTTTAATAATTTGCCGAAATCCATGTTAGAATATGTAAATTTAAAGGAAATAAAAATTAAATTAAAAGAAAAACTAATAACTGAACAAAAATAATAGATAAACACAAAATCAAATAACAATAATATGAATCAGGAGTAATGTAATGAAAATGTATGCATATTTGTATATTTAGTGTATTATTATTATTGAATTATTGTTATATTGACATATTATAATTGTATTGTAAGCTAGACAAGAAATGCTGGAAACTAAATCCCACTGCGAAATCTTGAATGATAATACTAATAATTGTATAAGAAAAGGATGTAAATGAAACTCGCACAAGCTGTCATTAACAGCTTCGAGGATTACAGTGTAACTGTAATTGCAACAAAGATTATTATTATTATTATTATTATTATTCAGTAGAGTTTAATTATCCCGTAAGATGACTACTTTTGGCTGTGTTTTATTTACGTAGGCATGATAATGAGGTCTAGCAGTTGATTTTTTTTATTATTAGCGTGATTATTTGCTTTGTTTGCGTTTGTTTACATTGGCATGAAAATAGTGTCTTAAAATTTATTCCAGTAATTTTCGGAAACGCATAAACGATTGTTTGATATCTTGATTATTGGCGTTCTAAACAGCGTTCAGTTTAGCAGTAATGAGCAATGCTTAAAATTTGGTAGCGTTTGGATTTCCAGCGAATAGCGGTACTTTTCCGTAAGTATTTGTTTACGCAGTTGCGTTTGATATTGGAGTTTGCTTAGTAGTGGAATTTTGAACTTTTTTTTTAGCGAAAGTGCGTCGATTACGCTGATTGTTTAAGGCATTGATAGCATTATTGCATTTTATTAACGTATGGTATTGGCATTTTGTTGGATTTTGGTTACGGCTATTTGACTTGTTGAGTTCCGAGAGCACAGTATAAATTTTAGTGTAGTGCGTTCAGCTAGCTGCAAGGGGACTTGTCGGCATTAGCGGTGTTTTGAATTGTTTATTGGTTTAATGCAGAAGCGTAACACTGTTTTGTGATAGTTTAAAGCGCTTGTTGCTTTTATAATTTGCGTTTATTTTTGATTTTTTTTAAAAACAGTATCAACATTTAAGCATTTAAATAACGCTGTTTATTTATTTTTTGATAATTCAATTGTGCAGCTGATTACAGTGCGACATTTTGCGAATTTTGGGCCTTACTTTTTTTTTTACAATGCGATTTTATGTGGCTTTAGGTTGGCCTTAGCTGCTAGGCTATTGTTGAAAGATATTTGCTTTTGAAATTTGCGCAGACAGGCGTATACCTGATTTACTCGCCGTTCAGTAGATAATTCTACATATATATATATATATATATATATATATATATATATATTTTTTTTAATTTACCGTGAATTGCTTTTGATTTTGGTAACCTATAGTTAGGCCTATAAGCCGTAAATACCATTGTTAGTTTTAAGCTATATATATTTTTTTTTTGACTGTGATTTTGTGTGGTTTTGGGGATTTTTTTTTTAGTTAAGGCTTATGCTGTTGTAACGGCTGATGCTACGACAGCTGAGGTGCTTTGACATAGGCTAATAGAAATTACTCTTGACTGTCTATTTTGACTTTTGCGAGAATTAGCACAGCATTGGCTACAGTCCCGGCAAGGGCAAATGAAGCATCTTTGTTCTAAACTATAGGCCTATCCAGTAATAACTATCCGGTTTGCGCTGCCACCATCGGTGGATAAAGTTAACTGCTAACTGGAGTTTAAAAATAAAAATGGGCAACATAATATTTGGACTCTAGCAATTAATCAACCAGGGAACGAACGTGGTTTTATTTTAAAACAAAATATAAAACAGACAATTTGCATTTAAGGTCCACTAGTTTTTGACTATTGTTTGTTGTGTTTGTTATCTTTTGATCTAAGTGGTCTTGTGATCTTGTGATGTTGTGATCTTTTGTGGTTGGTTGGTTGTTGGACAGTTGGAAATGTGTAAATTATCATCTTCCATCACATTAACGATGACAACGTGTTCGTTGCACCCATCTGAGAGAGCTGACGTAATAAGTCGATGGGCGTTCCCCTCCTTGTGCATCTTAATCTGCAAAAAAAATACGGTAGGTTTTGGTTAAGTTTAGGCACGAGGTCTTCCATTTCAGACTCAGTGAGGTCGTCTACTATGAATAGCCTATTAAGGCTAAAAAACGCAAGTCGGCTGTCGGTCGATTCCAAGTAGCACTTTCGTTGGCTCGTACATCCCAGAAGTGTGAATGTCACCCAGCACTCGCTCATCCAATTCCACTTTGTCAACAATAACAGTCAAATTTGCAGAAGATATTGGTAAAGATATCTTTTTTGATTTTGAAATTGTGCATGAACTGTGTTAACAAAGAAGTAAGTAAGTATTTTGCTGATAGTAAGAAATGAAAAGGATCAAGACACAAGTATACTTTACCAGCAGCATTTCTATGGAGGGGTGCCACTGTCGAAAAACTGTTTCTTGGTAAGAGGGATTGTTCACCAGTGTCACCAGCATCACCATCAATCTGCTCTACATTCATCATCCGCACACGTCCACTGATTAAAGAAACCTGAGTATCCATGTTAGGTTCTTCTGATATCTCCACATACGCAGCAGCTCCTGTTAAAAGGAAATTTTGGTTTTCTGGTATTAACTTGAGATAATACTCTGTTTGCATACAAGGTGAGTGTAACGCATTAGCTACCTGAAATTTCTTATAGTCTTAAGTTTTTTCAATTTGTTATTGAAAATGTGGGTCTAAACTTTCAAACTTTCTGGCAAATGAGAACATTTGTTGCCCTCATACAAGACAATAAACATACTGTAACACAAATAAAGGTCTAAAGTACCCGGTCTGGGGCCTGGTTGATTTTAGTTTTTATATATACCTATATATACCTATATATTACCTATATTTCATTAGCAGTTTCCCCCATTTGGAGCTCTTAACCTAGCTTAAAAGTTGGCTTCCCTACCGTGCTCGTAACCTCCCTCTATTGCGCATGTGCGAACGCAGGCCCACATATATAAAGCCGGCGCAGCGGACCGTACTTCATCTTTCTTCCTATTAGGAGCCTTGTTCCTTCAGAGGGGAGGCCGGGTGGGTAGACGTAATGTATATTTTCGTATAGGCAATAAAAACAAAAATCAACCAGGCCCCAGACCTGGTATTTTAGACTTTTTATAGCTGACGAAAATATACATTACCTATTTATCATTAGCAGACTTCGTCAAGAATGGCCGTGGGCCAAGGCTAACGCTACCCACGTTACGAGCCGGCGGCACAAAGGAACGTATCCTGGGACGACTGCCATAGTGCCTGTGATGACCACAAGTTGTAAGGCGGATCGGAGGAAGACTGAAGACACACAGAGGATAAAAAGGACAGGCTTGGACTAAAAAGAGCCATAAATAAGCAATGCTGTCCGGTCCGGAATCAGCACAGAACAGAACATTGGTAGGATTGGCAAGAAATGGCAGTTGTCACCCTGGGCAGAAGAAATGAGATACCTGCGTCATGGCGAAAATCTCATTACCCTAATTCCATGGGAAGGAAGGCTGGATGGTGATGGTGCAAAATGCAGATGACGGGACTGGTGAAGGGAACCAGAAGGGGTTGACGGAATCGAAGCGTTGAGTGTAACATGCTGTGGACCCGAAGCCAAAGAAGCCTCAGAGGGGTTTCCCCAAGTATAAGGAATGCACAGAAAGCCATCAAAGCAGGTCATATGTTGTTCAATAGGGAGCGAAGCGGAAGCGTGAGTCGGAATGAAGACTTCCTGTATGTGTGTAGTCAATGAGACAGAGGGCCGGACCCGACCAGGAACGATACACAAATAAATCTCAGCAAGGAACCGAAGCCACAATCATGAGTAAGACCAGGTTCATGTCCGTGAAGTGATGAAAGAGCAGGGCCGGCGAGACAGTTCCAACACTAAGTTTGAGGGATTCCTGACCTTGAGAACTAGTGAATTGGGAGCTGGGAGCTGAATGCAAAAAACGGTACCGGACCGGCCTCGGACCTAGGCCCGAATGTCAAATCGCGGTCCTCTGTGAAACAGAAGATGTGCTAGCATTCGGGAGTTAGAGTGCAATGATCGTCCTAAGTTAGGCGGACATCGGAGTACTGGTTTACTCAGGGTCCTGGACCCGGGCATCAGAGCCTGTACCCTTTCTTTTATTGTATTCTTTTTTTGCCAACTTGCTGCAGGACCGAAGAAACCACTGCTGGGTTCATGACAACAGGAAGACAGGATACCGGACGCGTATTTACAAACCTTACTCCTATTCGGCACCATTGGCAAAATCGCGTGGTGTCATTGGTGTTCTCAGTCATGTGACTCAGAGCAGCTCACCGCGTCTCATGAGCTTCGCTTGGCGGTATTATGGGAACCATAATCCATCGTGGGTGCTGCTATTTTAACGTATGGGTGAACAACTATACGTAAAGGCAGTTAGATCTCTTGATTGTCAATGTTTATAGGTTGTGTATTAGAGCTTGGAAAGAAGTCCTTTATTTGGTTGTAGGCTGGTTGCCGCAATTTATATCCTTTACGGATAACATGCCTACTACACGATAGTATGGTTAACCAAATCGGACAAAATAGGGAATCGCTAACCTAATTGAAATAAGCCAACAGTGAAAATCATACACTAAAAATAACGAAAGTTACCGTTATATTATTTACTACTATTTGTACGTTTATTTAATTTACTCCAATTTATCTTCAGCTGCCATTAAAGTATGTCAGACTAGGCTATATAATTCATTTTTGATTCAATGCTTAAGTCATAAGCAAAAAAACACGATGTTATGTATCGTGTTACAGCATATCGAATGTAAAACCTTGCAGGCCCTCGGTAAGTTTTATTGCAAAAACAAAACTGAGTTGGTGGGGAGAGCAAGGGATCATTGCTATGCCCATGCTGTGCACACCCCCCCCCCACAAAAAAATACCCTTGCTATGTCAATTGCTAGCTCAATTGCTAGTATTTTTGTTCTGTTTTTGATACCACTTTTACGCATAGGACTAGCATAGACGCATTGTAGAATTGCGTACCATACATGGAGACCTGGTTAGTCGTTCTGTTACGGAGATGCGTACAGCACTGTGTATATTATGTTTCTAGTTTAACCTAGTCTAAAGTTGTAGGGGTGCCTTTTCCCACTGTTCCATATTTTCGTAGTAGGTAGGATAAACTAACAGATAGCTTACAGGCAGGTTGTCATCTACAGAAAAATCTTTATAGTCTGCCGTGTTGCCATCTCGTGGCAGTGATATAGTTAGCTGTTACATCTTGCTCCCAGGTGCAAGAGGACGTAGCAAATTTTTACGCAATAATTGAGGAGGCATGTGCTTTAAAAGAAATGGTGTTGTGCATGCCTTCGCTTAATGCAAGCAAGTGCTAGATAGCACTAGATTGTGCTAGATGGTGCTAGATTCTGTAGACTTTCATTCGGTTACAATCTGCCTTTAATAAATTAGAAAATAAAACCGAACTCCTTTGATGTTAAGGTAAGATTTAACTGAACCAAAATCAAAACAGCAAAGGAACAAATAAGCGTTCCTGTAAGGTTTTAGATACTACAATGTTCCTGCAGTGTTTAGTCCATGAGAAACCTTACTGCTGCCCTCAAGCATCGCAACCACAAAACGACAACATTGTAAATACAAATTTGAAACTTGTAGCTTGGAGTATGAGAATGACATATGCACATTGCCTTACTGACCTCACAATTATAATCTCCTATTTTTATGTTTTAAAATTTAATTATAATTTTCTTGTTCTTTTATTTTGATTAATTTTTCAGTTATCTTCAGCAAGGTTTCACGTGGACTCAACACTTCAGCAATATTGTGGCATTTGAAAACTTAAAGGAAAGCTTATTCGTGTTCCTTTGCTATTTTGGCTTTGGTTCAGCTAAACCTTACCTAAAACACCAAACGAATTCTTTTTTGTCTTCTGTAATTCTTGCAAACGCACTGAATCTTGCCCGCTTTGCTCGTTTATTCAGCACAAGATGTTTTGTTTGAAGATAATTTGTCTGCAGCTCTCTTGCGGCAGTGTCTTGTAATTATTCGTATTATTACAGAACGGCAAGCCAAATGGGCAACGGGCAGTTTAGCTTTAACATGGGAAGTTGACGTCAAACCACTATACAAACTAATTCGTGTAACAATAAGGTTTTTTTGTCTTCATGTTTCCTCAAGTACGAGTGAATTGCTGGCTCACCAGCATTGTTAGTATCTGTTAAATCTTCAGCCTACACCTTGAGACTGGCGTGTGCTGATATGCACTTACTTAATAACAATGTTTAATATAATGTAAAACAATCAAACTGTAACTCCGGAATGGCAGAACCACTTCAAATTACTACCGTAAATCGTGAATTAAACGCCCATGGGTTTATGCAGTTAATTTGGCAAAAATAGGGGGTGGGCTTTAAATCAAGCATTATCAATTTTCTAATCTTTCTGGAGATCTATTACAGAAAATTCGAAGCTTTTGAATGATCTCTGAAAGACCAATTTTTACATCCTTTTAATTGCTGTTAAGAAGGGAGGAGGCTTAGGTGAGAGATGCCCAGGCCTTGTGCAGGTGCTAGGAGCTAAAGGAAGAGTCCACTATTACTACAGGTAGAGAGAAGAGGCCAGTAAACATAGCAAGCAGTACTTTCTTTTTTCACATCATATAACATTTAGGTAATTTTTTGTAGAAAAACGACAATTTGAGGGGTGGGCTTTAACTCCACTGTTTCATGATGTTGACTTTACAGGATTTTAGGGGGTGGGCTTTAGCTTCAACTGGGCTTTTAATACACGAATTACGGTATTCGAAAAATGGCACATCAGCGGAAGCATCTCTGTATGATGAGCTTAAAACAATCTTTCTAGGATAAACGGTTTAGTTTGCAGAATGAATTGTATAAAAGTAACCAAAAAAGAAGATGAGAGGATGTGATTGCGAGATAGAACGGTGTTGTCATCTAAGCACAAATAGATAGAAAAAAAAACACCTCTAAATTAAAGAAATTAGTTGTAAAAATTAGCAATAAATGGAGCCAACATTGTGAACCGCGAGGGAATTTTTTCGTCATCATGTCATCCCTAACTGTTCACAGTGGTGGCACTATTGTCTTTCGTTGTTAATTCACTAATTTGCAACTAAAGAATGACTTTTCTCAAATGTATATAACATTTGTACGCTGAACCTAGCATTAAAAAAAAAGATATTGTACTCCACAACAAAATGTTAGCTACTAATTTCGTTTTGTTTGGTAAAAAAAAAAAAAAAGCCATTGCCTGCATCTGAAAAATCAGGAATAAAACCATTAAAAAAAACACCGCTCCCGTTAATTTTTTTAGTACCCCTCCCGAGAATCACTTAATTAATTTTTAGCGGCCGAAAGCAATGTATACAGCATAGAACGCTCCTTTTATGGGCCACCGCCAAAACCTACACACAAAAAAAGGCACTAGCAGGACTAATTATACCTGAATAATTGATAGTTAATAGTTTAATTATTAATAAAAAAATAATTTTGTTAATAATTACAAAATTAACACTTTGTTCCATTCTTTTTGCTTTATATTATATCCACCCAAAACCAAAATTGGTAAAAAAAAACCGCCAAGTTTCCAAAAACGGTCGGCCTTTGAAGGTAGTGATATCATTCCACCAGGGAAAGGCGGCCAAGGTTAATCCTATTAGCCAAGTTAATCGCACATATTAATAGTTCGAAAGTTAAATGAAAACTAGAAGATTGCTACTAGCGGTAGCAATCTTCAAGTTTTCATTTAACGTCCAAAGTATTATTCGGTGCGATTAACTTGGCTAATAGGATTAACCTTGGCGGCCTTTCCCTGGTGGAATGACATCACTACCTTCAAAGGCCGACCGTTTTTGGAAACTTGGCGGGTTTTTCTACCAGTTTTGGTTTTGGGTGGATATCACAACTTTCATAGGACTGTGAACGTACATAAGGTTACACCGTCTGTTTAAGATGCATCAATCCCATTTTTGCACACACTGACTAACAATCGCTGATTTCGTTCGCTTCGCTCACTCAATCAGCGCATCCCCTTCAGTTGTTTTGTTTATCCCTGCAACTTCCCCTTAATTTTTCAAGATTTCGTTCACATTTAGTCATGCAGAAACCCCCGAAGGTCGCTGTTACTAAAACAGCAGAACGCGAAGCATTTTTTTTGGGGGGGTTATTAACAAAAAACCCATTAGCTCGTGTATGCTCGTATTGTTGCGTAACCATCATCTAACGTGCATCCCTTTATTCTTACGCAATCCACGGCAACGTTAATGTTTCTTAATTTTGTCCTTTGTTACAGTTCAGTTTTTAGTTCGTCCAGGCTTTTACAATAAATCTAAGGACCAGTCTTGATTGTTCAAGCCATTGTTGCTTAA
>JAHWFP010136700.1:0-14112 GCA_023313725.1 Lithobius niger | reverse complement strand
ACCGCATGACCATACGTACTAAAGAGAAAAATATAAGGACAGAGTTTAAAAGCAGAGTGGGAGACTTGGCTGAATACGTTACCCCATACTTAGGTAAAGAATGAATTAAAAAACTATCTTCGGAAAAAATATTATTGCCTGCCACAGACAGATTCGCAAACTCCCATGTTGTTCATGAATCATGTAACCAGCGCCTGATTTCTTTGTTAACTCTTTCCAAATTATTTTTTTTATTTGCAACAGGTCTCTTTTTTTGTAGCTTTGGTAAGAAGAGTGCAATAGCCAATAAAGGGAAGATTCATTAATTCGTACTTCGGAATTAGGTGCTGGTCACATGTACATGAAGAACATGTACATTTTTCCTAATCTGTCTTTTGAGCCTTCTCCTCTAGTCTTAGGAGGGAAATCTGTCCCTGTTTGCCACCACTGCAAAGAAAAACACACTTAGAAAACGGTCTCGAAGTGACACAGTGCGGACCAAGACTTAAAAACAGTCGTGGATCGTGAAAACCAAGAAAATTCCTTGGTAAAACTAATCACTTAAATCGTCCAAGGTAAAAATGAAAAAAATGTTTGTCTTTAAGCTGGGATATTAATTTTTTTTTCGTTAATTAATTGTTAAATAAACTCTGATGCATATCTTGCAGCTTCCAGTTCCTCCGGACGGCATTCTCATTCATGGTTTATTTATGGATGCTGGAAGATTTGATATGAAGAAGTTGGTATTGGTAAATCCAGCCCGAGGTGAATTAAATCCTCCAGTGCCTGTCCTTCATATGGAGCCAAAAATGTTGTATACAGCTAATCCAGAAGACTACAATTGCCCTCTCTACAAAACATCAATAAGACAGGGAACATTGTCAACAACTGGTAAGGAAGGCACTGTTGTTGTGTGGATGTTTAAGCAACGAGCTCACTTCGCATCCCTTGTAGCTAGAAAATAAAACTAACCTGTAATATCAACATGGGGTAGGTTTTGGAAGCGACTGGGGAAATAGTTTCGTCAGGAGATGATCTTTTATTCTGTTCAAGTTAATGGATTTGCATGCATGTCGCAGATAGTTATCTCGGAAACTTTCTTATCGTGGTAATAATCACAAAATTAATTGACCACGTACAGTAATTTTTCAGATAATTTTTCGCACTTGTCTCTCCATTTTGTTTTTATTGCAATGTGGTATTACCGTTGTAAATACCACTCCACTAAAAAGCATAGATAATTTTTACTTCCATCCGAAAATACTTCCCTCTAGTTTAGGCTAAAGATAGTTTATATTAAATTATGCTCCCTGCTCAAAGACCATAAATTTCACTTTAAGAAGCTTCCTAAGCTCAGTACTGGGTGGCATACCTGCTCACCTTCCAGCACCAGCACGCATTGCCAGCACCCATCCCTCACAATCGTTTGAGTACATGACAGCCTTGAGCACATGACAAGCTTTACCGTTAAATCATAAGCGCTCCTGTGGCCTTCGAAAATGCTGTAATGTTCCCCGATAACTGATGCTTGCTCACTTCAATGACACCCGGTGGTCGGCAGCTCAAATGTTGTGTTGGCCCTGTGATTTTCTGACGTACAAGCACATCCCCATTCAAACTGTAAGAGCATTTTGTGCACATGAAACAAGATGTACCAAAAGAAGGTTTCCAAGTCGTGTAATTCCGTTTCATTTGGCTCTAGTAATATCCCTAGAATTAGTACTCCTGTTCCTGCTTCTTTACTAGCTGTTCCATCGGAAATTTTAGTGCAAATATGGGCGCAGTGTTGGCCGAATTGCAAGCGCTTCAGTTAAATTTTCATGTCATCGTAAGAGATAGTGTGAAAGGAGAATTCGCTGAACGGGATGCCGCGAAATCCAATACGGTGATCATCAAGCAACGCCACCTCAGGCAATCAGTTAAACAAAGAATTATGCCTGGTTTCATTCACATCGCCATTTCGGAAGTTAACCCCATTCTGGAGGTACCCTACGTTGCTGCTATGTCACATCGCCGCAGCGATATTTCAGAACGTAAGCACTTTGTCATGCCACGACTTCGTATAGTAGACACTCTCGATCAGTGATTCAGTGCTTCAGTTTAGCCTCACGCCTCTCACGATGGTGACTAACCCCCTACCCCAATCAGGAAGTAGGGTTCACCCCGGACGAACAATTGCCAGTTTCTTGATGCTGAAGACATTTACGGAGGAAGTGACTTTGTTCCTTGGCAGCAGTTTGCAAAATCCATCTTGCTCAACATGTTCTATCAGGAACCGCCGCCTCCATGGTGAATTTGGCTGATCCTCCAACACTGCGTGAGCAAATTCGGATTCTGTGCGCCTGTCCTTCCCCCACATCCTGCAGTCTCAGATCGTCTTTCAGCAGAATTTTGATCTGGAAGTAGTCATGTGTAAAGCTGAGTGCCCCCTTGGGGTCGTGAGGCAACCACTCCCTTCTCACGACCCCAAGAAGAGGAATGTTTTTCTTTACTGTCAATGGCACAGGGCTATCAAAAACATACACTTCTGCACTTTTCCTAAGGCTGAATTCCTTACTGACCATGCTCATATGGAATTTGACTCGTCCCTCTCTGCTCTTCCAGTCATCAAGATGCCCCTTTGTCAAGCTGAAGTTGATGAGAACGTCGTCAGGTGGTGCCTTCGGGCAGGTTCTTGCTCTGACTTGGTGTAGTCCATCTCCACCTTTATCTCTAACATAGCGGAACCAGCGGCAACCATGACAGACAGTATGCTGAAGGACTGCCTTTAATTAATGAAGTGGAGCTTATTCAGAATCATTCAACTGTCGTCTCCGGGCCATGATAAATATGGTGTTCTGGTGTCGCGACACCTATCCTGAATCCAACATTCCAACGGATATGTCATCAGTCATCTATGCTTACTTCCCATGCATTGGTCTTTAAAGCTTTTCAATAGTCAGCCGCGCTCCATTAAGCCTAATCTTCAGGATAAGGTCAAGCCTCCCGGGCACCGAAGCCGGTGGTGGGACACCCTACCAGTGAGCAGAAGTTGAACCCCTTTCATAAGGGCCCAGTTCTGCTGCCCTTTGGTATGCATTGGGTCAGGAAGAGAGGGGGCAGCAGCAACAGATATCAAGGAGTGTAGATCAATATCAATAACCCAGACGAGATGAATCCTTCCAATACCAGGGTCGTGGTGGACAATGTTCCCGTCGTGGTGCCAGAGGAGCCCCTAGGGGGTGGTGTCGTAGATCCCTCTGTCCCCACTTCTTTCTCCGGTGGTGAACCCATCTAGTTGTGAAAAGGTGCAATGCCGGTTCGGGCATTACATACCTACCTGGAATATAAGCAGCTCCTATCTTCTGCCCAGACGCATACTACAGGACCGCTCCTCGGATGCCTGTTTTCGTCTAAGTAGGGAAGGTTTCTGTTGCCCCATCTCCTAAACCTGTCACTTCTACAAAGATGACGGTTTGGATGTGTGATTTCAATCGTTGAGCATTGACATAGTCTCTAATCATTTAGTTCTTCCTGGCAATGCGAGCACATAAATTAATAGCATTAGCATCATCCTGGGCATTTATAGTTGGTGCACCTTTCGACGAAATCATATCAGCCTGCACTTGGTGCAACAAGAACATTTTTTAGCTCGGTGTTTGGCTTGGTTCTAGGCAAATATCCCCCTGGTGAAAAGCCGCCCCAGAAAATATCCCCCCCGTCAATATCCCCCATGTGATTTTCGCCCCGGAAGATATTCCCCCAGAAAGTATCCCCCCCCCCAATACCAATTTCCTCCTGGAAAATATCCCCCTACAAAAAAAAAAGTACGAATACAATACAAAAATAAATAAACTGTAACGTTAGGGGAGGGAATCATAACTGCCGGAAATTTGATGCCTTAAAATACTAACTTTAAATATCAATATCCACCGATTAGAAATCTACTCCCTCATCCATCCCCCCCTCCAAAAAAGGAAAGCTGACGTTGGAAAAAGGGGTAACCGGGGTGGGGAGGTTAGCGAATCGCCCCCCCCCCCCCCCACACACACACACACCCATCACCCAACACCCATTAATTATTATATACCTTTTCATCTTAGAATGAGATATTATTGTTATGAGGTACACCCCTGAGATAGTCCATGGTTATTCTGGTGCTGTAGCCATTCACTATTGAGAGTATGATTGCATTCGAATCGGCATACTTTTTCCACTGATGCTGCAGTGTACGACCAGCCAGTATTTGAGTGCAGTACACTCGTCGATTAGCCTGGATGCTGTAAGTTTGCTACGGCGACCTTGATGCATGACCAGTATAAGTATCCTCAAAATAATTTAGGATATGGCTGCATCTTGCAACTGTTCAAAACCGTCAGACACACTGTTACAAAGCAGAAAGGCAAGGACGAGGAACAACACGCAACTGAAAGGGAGAGGTGATCGTCAGCTCTATAATCTGTTTGCAACCTCCTTTTCCATTTTTGTGGGGGCAGGGGGGGGGGGTTGTCCTGGGCATGATTGATATTAAAAAAGTTTCATTCCTAGTAGTTTCCAGCAGTGAGTTTCCGGCAACTATGAGTTTTTGGCTTTAGAATGATTATCGATCCCTCAACTAACTCATTTAATATTGTTTTGTATTCGTACTTTTTTTTTGTAGGAGGTGGGATATTTTCCGGGGGGCATTTTACCAGGGGGATATTCGCCTGTTACCGTTTGGCTCGACCCACCTCCATTTGGACGAAGTCGCCCCAAACTAAGGGGAATTACTTTCGGATGGAAGTGAAAACGTTATTTTAAAGATAAAATTTGTTTTTACTTATCCTAAAATACTTAACTCGACCAGAATTTCCACTTGCACAAACGATTGTGCGGGATGGTTGGCAATGCATGCTGGGAAGTGAGCAGGCTCGCCATCCTTCTTAGTAAAAAATTCTTAGTGAAATGTAAAGTTTTTGAGCATGGAGCCCAAACTAAAGGTAAATATTTTAAGATAAGTAAAAACAATTTTTTTCTTTAAAATAACGTTTTTCTCGCGCACTTGTTTTGGAGTTTGTGAAAGAGAAATATCATCAATTTTAAACTAAGACTTTTGGGGTATAACTTACGGCAACGTCACATCATTGCACTGTGACTCACAACTAATTCTAGATATGCAAAGCTTTATCAATTTGTAATCGTGCTCTAAAGGTGCAAAACTTTCAACACTGCATCGGTGTTAATGTGAATTAAAAGATGACTGGGATACATTTGGAACCATAAATACTGATGGAAACCTATTCCATTGGCATTTGAACTTAGGGTGGGGGGGGGATATTTACGTTCTGCAGTCTTGAAGCTAATGCAGTCCACTACAATGGCGAATGTGTCGTTGCTATGGTAACAATGCTTCCCACCCAAGTACAGGGTGGTCCACAAAAAACTGACGACCCAAGATTTTCCAACTTTTCTAGTTAGTCTGTCCTATCCTGGTTCTGAGGGGTGCTAACTAGAAAAGTTGGATGTCGTCAGTTTTTTGTGGACCACCAGTTTGGTTTGGTTCCAACGAATTGTATCAATGCGTTGGAAGCAGTGTTACTACAGCAGCGACACTTTTGCCATTCCAATGAGCTGCTCTAGAATTCAGAGCATAAATATGCCCTCTAGTCAGGAATATGTTTACATCTGTGTTTTTTTAACTTTATTCAGTTGACGCAGTAAACCACACTAGAATGGGTCTCATTCAGTCGAGTTGGTTTGTATGTTCTGAAGTCAGTAATGCCCATGTGAATTATTTTCTCAAAAATAAATTAAAATCGTTCATTGCTCTTTCAATTACCTGTCCTGTAATTGGCTTCCAGTCTGGGCTTTCGCTCCCCCCCCCCCTTGTATGCCAACCAAAACTACGTCCTTAAAAAGGTTATCTTGCCCACAACTTGTTCAAAACTACGTAGCATCACTAGAACCCAGAATCGTATAGTTAAATTTTTTAACAAGGGCTAACCTACTCACCTAGTAAAGAATGATATGTTAAACTGATTTAAGTTAGGTTATATTAATGGTTATTTCGATGTGGCGACGATTATTTTAGCTTTTCTGGTTTGGAAGGTGAAACTAGTTACTAGTTACGACATTTCGCCATGTGAAGTGAGGAGTGTGCTAAACTTTAGAAAGTGTCCATCTGTACCTAACCCTCCCGAGTTTTCTTGGAATTCTGCTTCTAATAAACAGTTCGTATTTTAAAGAACGGAAAGATTAAGATTTATTTGGCTTCAACAACGAATGCTAAACAAAAGATTCACGCTAAACCAAATGTCAAGTTCCACGCTTCTCAGTGCTGAGCGAATTTTGGGTGGTTTATATTGGAAGTATCACAGTCTTCCACCTTCTTCAGGCACAAATCAGCGACTAGCACTCAACTAGAGACACATGATGGAGTACATTTATATTTCCCTCTACGGCTAACTTTAGTTGCCATAAAAGGTGACCACATCTGGTGGAGGAACCAGGGAGTTATCTCCAGTTCGTGGATGAGCCTCCAGAGAATAAACTCTCTCCATAAAACTCTCTTCCATAAAAGGTGACCCACAGTTCTTGCTGTGTATGGCATATGCAACCACTGCAGTATATGAGCTAGAGGGTGGTCATCGATTCAAGGGGTTCTTCAACTTGTGGAGTTTGGGTGGTTTAGATGAATTGGAGCACCTGAGGTGTAGTCTCGGCACTTGGATATAGATAAAACTTACTTCCTCCACCAGATGGGGCTAGAGAGAGGGAGCCACCTTCTGCAGCAACTGGATAGAGAAAACTGTGGAGGAAAATTGAAATGTAATGCATCATGTTTCTCTCCATAAAACAGTAGAGGACAATTTTAATGAAGTGCATCATGTTTCTCGCCATAAAACTGTAGAGGAAAATTTAAATGTAGTGCATAATGTTTCTCTCAGTAAAACTGTAGAAGAAAATTTAAATGTAGTGCATCACGTTTCTCTCCGTAAAACTGTAGAGGAAAATTTAAATGTAGTGCATCATGTTTCTCTCCGTAAAACTGTAGAGGAAAATTTAAATGTAGTGCATCATGTTTCTCTCCGTGAAACTGTAGAGGAAAATTTAAATGTAGTGCATCATGTTTCTCTCCGTGAAACTGTAGAGGAAAATTTTAATGTAGTGCATCATGTTTCTCTCCATAAAACTTGTTGAGTGCTCATTGTGATTTTTCCACCGAAAATTCACCCCTACACCTACAAGTGTGGAAGTTGACACTTGGTTTATCGTAGTCTGTTGTGTAACAATGCACATTTTTAAAATATTTTTTATGAACATTTTTTATGGACTTAATTTGCCAAGAAAGAAAAAGAAAAAGATGTTACAGTGTAAATAAGTGAAAATAGTTCTGCAGTTTATGATTTGTAATATTCTGTCTGAAAGGGAAGAGATACACTAGCTATATATTACGTTAACTATACAATATAGAAGTGTAAAGGATGTGTGCTCTTTTTCAAAACTGACTACGGCCAAATTATGAAAACAACCCCTTTTCTGACCTAAACCTTTTCTTTCGTACTTATTTGATAGCGAGCACATTCCTTAGCTAATCGGACAGGTCAGTTACTGATCCGACCCTATTATGCCACTTTTCACCAATTTGACATCAGTCTTAGGAACGGACTCGTTGCTCCAGTGTATGCATGATCAGTATGCGTGAGCACCATGAAGAAGGTTGATTAGGATTTTTAAGTTAAACACATTTATTTATTATAGTTGAGTGAGTTATGTTAGTTTGGTGGATCTTGGAACTACTTTTTTTTTAAGGAACGGCTCAGTAATGTCCAGCAGAAATCCTGACCGCATTTCCAGCTGCCCCAACGGCGATCGTAGCGCTAGTATGAATTTCATGGGACCGCTAGAGTAAATGCGAGTGACGAGAACGAAACGACAGAAGCATTTGTTGCGTTTTGCTTTCATGTTGTGCGTCGATGTTTACATTCACAGGCATGCGCAGGGCGATTGTAGCCCCATGGTGGTGACGCTCGCAGGCAAAATGTCTAATAGCAGTTTCTGGATCACACCATTTACGCTGTAACTGTGGCGAGTGACTTGTCCCTATCGAAGAGAATAATTCGTGCAAGGGTTAACAATCTGTCTGTTGATAGTCTCGACCATTTGTTAGTTACGCTTACGTAAATAATCGTACTGGAAAAAAGCTGTAGGTCCGCCGTCTTTAGTTGGTGACAGAGCTGTACTGTTCAGTTAGTATAGGAAACTGCTCACTGCTAGTGCAAATATGTAGTTTCTTGCACAGTGCTTGAAAAGTGAAGGCTGCCATCAATGTAGTACCTTATTTCGTTCAGAGATGGCGCCACTCAATTTTCGAACGTATCGTTAATGTTTGCAAGAAGAGGTATTACTTGTGACGCCGTTTATGCATAGACTCACAGATAAAAGTTTCACTCTTCCTTGTTCGCCGATTAATAACTAGCTGATGTTAAAGCGTTGTCATTGTTGACAGATTGTTATAGCGGGAGAGTATTGTTGTAGTGTTTCTTGCCCGTTGTCGTGGAAGTGAGTTATTGTTCTTGTTATTGTGCTGCCGTCCGTTGGGTTAAGAACAGGGATCTGCTTGGGTTGAGAACGAAGAGCATGATGTCCATGTCTCGACAGAGCTGGTGGGGAAATGACTTACCTCCCAGCAGCAGATAAGTTCCTAGGAATGTTATTTATTAAGTCATGATAGGCTTGTAGAGGACTTATAACTCGTCTTGTTAGACAAGAGGCGAAAACACCTATTATTCAGGGTGGTCCAAAAAAAACTGACGCCCCAAAATTTTTCTAGTTAGCACCTCTCAGAACCAGGAGAGGACAGAAATCTTCCCGTTTCATTAGATTGATTTCTGTTCTCTCCTGGTGTTGAGGGGTACTAACTAGAAAAGTTGAACTTAGAATATGTTGGGTCGTACGTTTTTTGTGGACCACCCTATAAGTGTCGGCTGATGCCATGATGGAAGTAGGCCTAAAATGCTAATGTATCGATCCCATCTGTAAAGATCCTAACCCGAGCAAAGAATAAAATACATTGTCGCCTATGCTTAACTATTACTGTCGACTGTATGTCACCACAAGTAAAGAAAATAAGAAAACTAATTCTGGAAGACTGAATCCACGAAGACGATCCATCTAATTAAATTGATTACGACCTCTGGCGTTCTACACGGACGGGTTGGTTTCAGCACTGCGAGATTCCAAAACACGTGTATGTAGGACAGTTAGCGTAGGTGAAAATAAATATTCCTGTTTGACAGTTGAGTAGCCTCCTAACATTACTCGCTACTTTGTAAAATGCAGTTAAGTCAAAAATTTCAGGAACGTCTTTGAAATCTGGTGGGTTGGTGAATGTGGCCAAGTGGCAAATTTTTGACGGACCGCTGGAAAAGTGGAATTACTAGCACTTTTTATTTGGTAGTAATTCCGGTTGTCCTCTTGTCACGGACCTTTTTGTTGCTCACAGCAAAATGGATTACATACAAATGCAAGTTGACAAAAGACTAAGGCTTCACTACTTCTTTTAAAACATGGAATTTCTTAACTTAACCTTACGGGGTGATGGTACAACCTAAAACAATTAAATTTCACAAATCTTCTGAAAACCCTTAAAAGTCACCTGGCAATGCAGAAGCTTTCGCGAAATTGTTAAGTTTTGATATTTTTGCGTACATACCTTTCTTATTTCCCTTTTTCCTCCATTCTTATATTAAGAGTTCACAAAACGTAGGGGTTCACTAGTTTTTTTTATCAATGCTTCTTTTCTAGGCCATTCGACTAATTTCGTCGTACCAATTCCACTGCCGTCGAAGATGCCACAAGATTACTGGGTAACAAAAGGCACTGCAATGTTAACACAGATCACAGATTAAGGCTGACTATGATTTTTAAACGAATTATGGCGGGCATTTATTGTTCAATATTGTGAAGTATCCACGTGCTGATTTATCATGGTGTAATTGAATATTAAGAAAAATAAATTAAGTTGGGACTTCTCTTGGTGTTTTATTTAATTTTAATTAATACAGAGTAAAATCAGACGAAGTTGTAATTAAGAAGGTCACAGCCTATTTCGGGCATGGCGTTGGTTTTTCGTTTTAATTTCCTTATATTGCAGGTTTCGTACTGGTTCTTACCGACCTGGAGATATCCTTGAAAATAAAACTGAAATTTCAGGACTAGAAAAGTGCAAAATGTCAAGTCCTGGCAATTCCTTTCCATGGTTGGCGTCAGTGCAATGAAATATTACCGTAACACATTGTGTCTACAAACACAAGGGCACCTGCATATTGGGTCAAGTGTCCCGTCACCTCGTTTTTTAATGCCCCTTTGGTAAATTATAACGAAAAACCATTAAATTAAAGGCAAAAGGACCTTGAAACAAAGGTGTTTGAGGACCGCAATACTGATTTCAGGGTTCCACGCTTAACGCGAACCGGCCGTTACTAGTTTTTTTAGGCACCTATTATTTTAGACCTTTGAATGCAGGTATAGTGGTGATCTTTGCCCTTTTCTTCTAATGACATTTTCATAAAGTCTTCTGCGGGCGCCTATGTTCACAGAAAATAAAAATAATATCGCTATTCCAAAACCATATTATAAGGACTATAGCGTTACTCTCATTATCCAAAGCAAAATCCTGTCACATACAGCTTGCCACTGATAAGAATTTAACTAATTTCTCATTTAGTTGTTTCATTGTCTGTTAATCCCTCGTTTGTGATCCTGGGATTTTCATTAATTTACTGAATTTTTCCCGTGATATTGTCTGTTATTTGAATCGGATTGAATTTCAAAGTCGGGGTAGTTTTTTAACACGGTTTGGTGACTGCAATCCCTACTACTCATTTTCAACACAGCATCAAGTTTCAGGATGAACTTATAGTATACTAGTGTGATAAGCACTTGGAGCTCAAATTACTAAAGGAAAAGGTGACTTCACAGTTAATCTTCCCAATTAAGGTATCGACAAGCACGTAATTTTCCTCTTGGCCCGTGTTGTGATTTAAAAAAAATTTGCTCGTATTTTTTTTCTGTAAAGTCGACGGTTGTAAATATTTTTTTAAGGAAGACTGCACATTCAGCGTGTCTCAAGATACAAAGAGGTAAAAAGCTGCCCAGCACCTGGTTTTAGTCTTTTTTCAATCCTGGTACGGAAAACCCACAGGCAGCAAGAAAACTGGCAACATTCACAAAACAACAAAATTCACCCATTTAGAATTGTCTAGGGTATCTCGGTGATTAAAAAAAAATGAAAATCTGGTTATCGTTTGCTTCTAGGTTGTTTTGTTTTAAATTGTTGAGTATCCTGGAATTGAGCGAGAAACAAACTTATTACAAACTTATATTAAGAACCATGAAAAATAAATCAAAATAATTCTTTATCAAACATGGACTTTCTCTGGACCAATTAATATCGTTTACAATCATTTCGGCACTTGTTCGTTTATTGTCTTGGTTTAGGACGATAAAGCACAATAACCCCCTCTACTGGAATATCAAACTACTACTACGACAACTACTAAAAGCATCAAAAACCTAATATGAAATTATCAGGTATGAAATTGAGGGGTATGGGAGACACAAGGAAAGTTATTTATACAAATTTCTAAACAAACATGACCCTGACAAGGGCCAACAGTTTGCCGAAAATGACATAAAACTAGCAATAAACTAACACAAAACTGACACAAAACGTTCAAGAAACTAACACGAAACTACTAATAAACTAACACGAAACTAGCAAGATACTAGCAAGAATCTAACCCGAAACTAACAAGACATTGATACGAAACCTGTACGAAACTAACACGAAACTGGCAAGAAATAGGCAAGAAGCGAACAAGAAACAAACACGAAATAGCATGAAAATAATATGAACTAGCAAGAAACTGACATGAACGGCACGTAACTAGCAAGAGATTAACATGAAGTGATTATCATCATCAAGTATGAAAGAAGAAAATTTATTGGATACACAAACTAGAAGGTTATTTTAACCCGTTCCTAAACAAGGTCTGGCCTTGATAAGTACCAACAATTGGCCAACAGACAAACTAGCAAGAAACTAACACGCAAGACACAAACAAAAAGGTTATTTTCTTCCATTCCTAAACAAAGTCTGGCTTTGAAAAGGAAAAACAATTTTCAGACAGATAAACTGGCAAGAAACGACATAAAACTAGCTAGAAACGAACACGGAACTAGGGAGAACCTATCATGAACTTGCAAGAACGTGACACGAGTAGCAAGAAACTATGAAGAAACAAATACAAAACTATCAAAAAACTTAATGTGAAATTATCAAGTATGAAATTGAGGGGTATGGAAGACACAAAGGTGAAGGTTGTTTATACCAATGCCTATACAAACAGGATCCTGATAAGGACCAACAATTTACCGACAGACAAACTGGCAAGAAACTGAAATAAAACTAGGAAGAAAGGCACACGAAACTAGCCAGTAAGAGACAGGAAGGAAAATAGCATAGCAGAAAGAAAGATAGTGTGGTGCTATCACCATAAAGACTGTTAAAGCCTATTTCAAAACAAAGGGTGACTTTTGATTTAGGCCAACAATTTTCTGACCGTCACACTAGCAAGAAACTGGCAAAACAAATTGCAAGACACTAACTAGTAACTAGCAAGAAACTAACTAGCAAGAAACTGGCACGAAACTTTCAAGAAAGTAACACAAAACTAGCAATAAACTAACACCACACTAGCAAGAATCTAACATGAAACTATCAAGACACTAACACGAAACTGGTAAGAAATAAGCAAGAAACCAAGAAGAAACAAACACGAAATAACAAGAAAATAATATAAACTAGCAAAAGATTAACATGAACTTATCGATATCACGCATGAAAGATGAACGAGTATGGGGGACTTAAACAAGAAGGTTCTTAAACAAGGTCTGGTGTAGATAAGTAACAACAATTGGCCAACAGAAAAACTGGCAAGAAACTAGCACCTAACTTGCAGGAAAACATGAACCTAGCTAGAAACTAACACGAAATTAGCATGACATTAACATGAAACTAACAATAAACTAGCATGAAACTAACAATAAACTATCACGAAACTAGCGCGAGACACTAGCATGAAATTATACAGAATAAAAGAACACAAAAGGTTATTTTCTTCCATTCCTAAACAAAGTCTCGCTTTAAAAAGGACCAACAATTTGCAGACAGATAGACTGGCAAGAAACCACATAAAACTAGCTAGAAAAGAACACGGAAGCTAACATGAACTTGCAAGAAAGTGACACGAGTAGCAAGAAACTAGGAAGAAACAAATACAAAACTATCCAAGAAATTAAAAAGAAATCAAGTATGAAATTGAGGGTATGGGAGACATAAAGATGAAGGTTATTTATACCAATTCCTAAACAAACTTGATCCTGACCAACAATTTGCCGACGGACAAACTGGCAAGAAACTGGCATAAAACTTGCAAGAAAGACACACGAAACTACTTTTTTTTTAAAGAAATTTTGACAAGCCTTAAGTAAGCCCTTTGGATTGTATGGCTGAACCGGCTCAATTTTGAACATCACCAGATTTTTAGAGAAGAAGAATTCTCTGGTAAAGGGAGGTGCCAGCATGGGGATTCGAGCCGGGAAACCTCCGATCATCGTTCGGGGCCGAAAGATTGTTCAGAATTAGCCAGAATACATCCCATAGCCACTGAAGGAGCATGGTAGCCTCTCACGCTACCATGGCAGCAGTCCTGGCGGGGATTTTGCCAAGGTCCTCTTTCCGAGGGTTCGACCAGATCCGCAAACCTCCAGCAATCAGGCTGAGCTCTCTCACCACTCAGCCACGATGACCACAAACTAGCCAGTAAGAGACAGGAAGGAAAATAGCAACGCAGAAAGCAAGATAATGCCACAAAGAAAGATAATGCCCATTTCAAAACAAAGGGTGACTTTGATTTAGGCCAACAATTTGCAGACTGTCACACTAGCAAGAAACTGGCAAAACAAATTGCAAGAAACTAACTCGAAACTATCAAGAAACTAACACAAAACTAGCTATAAACTAACACGACACTAGCAAGAAACTTGCACGAAACTAGCAAGAATCTAACACGAACCTTGCTAAGACACTAACACAAAACTGGCAAGAAA